>JARYGA010051887.1:0-19546 GCA_030545235.1 Helianthus tuberosus | reverse complement strand
TAGGTTAAGTTTCATTTAGTATGTAGGCTTTGATTAACCATATCACATGAGTTCCTACACTCATTTGGTTTACAAACCCTCATGCTACCCAGTCTTCCGATTTAGGTCCGGTTTATTAATGTAGTTACCTATATTAGGTGCCGTTTGATATTCCGCGATCTCTAGCATTGCTTGGTGGTTATCCTAGGACTTCTGAGCAATCTCAAGTGAGTACATAGACCCCTCTTTTACTGTTTTCCAAACTGTTTTGGGGTGGAACACATGTGCCTACTTGTTACTTTCATGCTTTCCTGTTTTAACATCATATACTGCTATGTTCGTTAGTACATTATAGTACATGATTTTATGACATTTCATGCTAGGTGTGCCCAATTATGTGCATACTTAGTACATTGTTTTACATTACTTTTCTGTTGCATATGCTTATCCAGCATATGAACACATTATACTACATATTGAACCGTTGTAAACATTTGACTATGTGAACCGTTGTAATCATTTGACTATGTGATCCGTTGATATCTGTGAACCGTTTGTATCTGTGATCCGTTGATATCTGTGAACCGTTTGTATCTGTGAACCGTTGATATCTGTGAACCGTTTGTATCTGTGAACCGTTTATATCTGTGAACCGTTTGTATATGTGAACCGTTTATATCTGTGAACCGTTTGTATCTGTGAACCGTTTGTATCTGCGAACCGTGTGAACCGTATTTGACCATACATAAACATTTCTACTATTGTTAAACATTACTTTGGTGGTTTGGTTTGGTTTGATTAAATGATTAAGTAACGATGCGTGTGTAATATGATACAAGCATGGTGGATACGCCGCTGGTACTTCCTATATATAAGTGTTTGTATGGTATTACATATTGTAGCGTTATTTGAATCATTTCAGTTTGAGACATATAACATTTTATACAAATAACATACCTTTCACAAGACATTGTTTTACAAACAACTTATCTTATACAAATCCATTTTTACTATGGTTATTCATTTAACCATACATTATTCACGTATTTATACATATCATCTGAACTCATTGTTTTTCAAATGATTTACAAAACAAAGCAAATTACAAGGTTCATGACTAAACATTTTCTCAAACATAAGTCATGGAACCTATTTTCACAAAACCTATGTATCTCACAGGCATTTTTATGCTGACGTACCTATTTTCACATGTGTTTTTCAGGAACTGTTGCATAAGATGATCAAGATACATATAGGCAGACTTGGGCTTTAGTGACAATAAAAGATGCAAGACTAGTTAATTATGTTGTATTTCTTGTTTGTTAAGACATTGTAACACTTTTAATCAATAAAACGAAACTTCAATTGCCATGGATTTGAAACAATTAATTCTGTTACAACACTCCTCGACATTTCCGCCACGTTTTGTATGTTCTACGTGGTCGGGGTGTGACATAACGGGTATTCATGAGAGCTATTTACAGGTTTCCTAAGTTAATATGCTTCATATATGTTGTGACATCAGTAAGATGTCTTTTATTATGCCCGAAATGAATTTAATCACAAACTATGCCCCGTAGGGGTAGTTTGGTCATTTTAAAGGTTGTAAAAGAGTTTAAGTGTTTATCTGAGTTACAGGTCTGATGTAATCAAAAAATATACTCAATTTAATGAGTTATAATAGTAGGGTAAAGTATATATGTGAAATTTATCAATTATAACCAAACTATGCACCGTAGGGGCATTTTGGTAATTTCACATAAGCCGAAAAGCTCAAAACTGAAGTCTAAGTTGATCAACCTTTGCTTACTGTTAAAATATTATAATTTGCCTCAAATATCAGTAGGTATCAACCCTTGTATGTTTAAAATAGTTTTAGTACATACTATGCGCTAAAAACGCTTAATAAGGCGATTAGAGGCCATTTCCGGGTTTGATACATAAATCTGATATTTTTATATTTCCAGAAGGCTTAAAATAATTTATTTATCATATGTGATCAGTAGCAAAATGGTTGGAGTCGTTTAGATATGTAAAACTCATTTTATAGCCCGTAAGGGCAAAACGGACAATTACCGGATTAAGCCTACGACTATAAGTTATGCTCAGCCTAAAATTAATTAAAAATCTTCAAAAATCCCAAAATAATATATTACATCATTGGGTAAAGAGTTTGATATCAAAAAGTATGTTTAAGTAGGCTATACGCTAAATACGCCGTTTAATTAACATAAAGCTTTAATTTTACGCTAACGAGCATAACTCTTAACCTACACCTCAAACTGATGTTAAATTTTGTATGCAAGTTTATATATCAGTAATTAAGGTTTCTACCCTTTTACATTTTTAAAAATCATGTTTTAAGGTGAAAAGGGCATAATGGTCAACATATGAGCAATTAACGGAATCATGCATATTAATTGGATAACTAATGATCCGAGGTGTATAATCACAGAGGGTTATACTAGCATGTAACCTGGTCCAAATAAAGCTCTAAGGCATTTCTAAAACATACCATAACGGGAAATTGTCGGGTTGAACATGTTTAGACATGTCCTTACACTAATTACCAAGTTATATTAATGATCAAACAGGTTGTATGTGTTCTACATTGCTATTTATGCATAAATTGTAATTTACACATTCTGTTGACTTTTTAAATACAAGTTTGACCCGACATTTGACCTAGTTAGAGTGGGAATCAGGGGGACCCCTTTTAAGGGTTTATTACCCACATAATTACCAACTTATAACTACTTTTAATTTGAGATTTGACTGAACCATTATTAATTAATCTCGAAGTCAAACCGTAATTATGACGGTTTGACTTTTAGCTAAATAACTAAGCTAAACTCAATTAAGAAAGGATTAGCAAACTTACAAAAGTCCTAAGCTTGATTAGTGATCACTTGAGAGTGCCTTGGAGTTCCAGAAATGATCAGATTGCAAGAGGAAGGTGTGAAGAACAATGGTTGCACATCATGGCCTTTTATAGTGAATTAATCACCACAAATCTTTGACACATGAGTCTACAACCCACCACAACTGATTAACAAGTGTTCCTAGTGCTTAGGGGGTGTCTAGGGGTCGCCCTTTATGTGGAAAATCGGATGAAATCGAGCAGAAAGCACTCAGCAGGCAAAAACCCAAGAAAGTCGGAATTGGGCAGTCCCCCGCGTGTCGCGAAGGTTTCCCCCCCGGGCTTCGCGTGTCGCGACGCCATGTCTGCACAAATCTGAATTTTTTATTTTTGCGATTTGATCCTTGGCCCTTCAAACTTCGATTAGGCACTTGCTTCTTGCATCTTGAACCCTCATAATTGATTTATAAGGGCTTTAAAACATATACCCACTTTGTTAAGTCCCCGGTTAACTTTATTGTTACCCGAAAAGTCCTAACTTTCAACGTTTACGCTTTAACCCTTCGCACACGAATTTGATCATAACTTTCTCATACGATAACGAAACTTTACGAAATTTATATCGTGCATTCTAGTGAGCATAATTAACAGTTACAAAGCTTCGGGTTTGTCAAAAGGTCACTCAGAGGTATAACTTAAACATGTTGACACTTTTAACCCCTGTAGTTTGAAATTTCTCACTTTTAGCTCCGCATGATCCATGATTTATTCGTTTGAAGGTATGAGCATCATGTAGGGTTATTATGAAGTATATTTATTCACTATTGACATTTAGAACCCGTATAATCACATAATTTCCATGTTTGTCAACTTTAGTCCTTTTATAACATTCTTTCACACGTTCAAACTTTATGACACGTGTCAACACATTATAGGACGCGAATTTTCGAGGTGTTACATCCTCACCCCCTTAAAATAAATCTCGACCCGAGATTTACTGAAATAAATAAGGGTACTTTTCTTTCATCGTGGATTCAACCTCCCATGTGTATTCGGGACCTCTACGGGCATCCCATTTGACCTTTACAATAGGCACATGCTTCCTTCGAAGGTTCTTAACCTGTCGATCTTCAATCGACAATGGTTTTTGTCACACCCCCAAAATCCACAAGCGGAGTACTACCGCTTGGAGGCGTGACTGACCAGGATCCAGCCACCAATTATACTGAGCATTGATTAATAGTAAAAGTATTCACCAACCACAATAGTTAGTAAGCACCATAGTTTAAAGTTTTAAAAGTTTAAGTTCAAATAACAGTTTAAACAAACAGCGGAAGCATAAACCAAACAGTTTCAAAACAAGGTTCGTAGTTCAGATTATTTAAAACCCACACCGGGCTAAACGACCACTACACATTCCCAAGCTGCAAGCTCCTGAGTCACTGGGTACCTGTAAAGCATGCAGTAGGGTATCAACAAAAATGTTGGCGAGTCCACGAGTTGTCCAGTTTTAGTTACCAAAAACTTGTTTCACCAGTTAATTTATCCGTTTATACATGCGATGGGGAGCTACCCCATAAGTAAGCGACTAAACTGTTTTTTTTACAATACCGAATACTATTCATCCGTACGTTTCCATAGAGTGCCCCGTTTGTCAATGTTCTATCATCATTGACAGTTGCCAGAGTACATTAGTTCACGCCCGATCCCATACGCGGGCACGGTGTGAGGTTGGTGAGACCTAAATAGCGCTATCAACTAATAACCCGTTCGCCTGACCCCGGCGACTAATCGGTACTAAGAAGTGAGGACTTGAGTGATAGAGTTTTGTTTAGTGTTACTTGTTGCATCCAGTATAAACAGTAATTAACTAAAAGTCCCATTTAAGGGGAGAGAAGTAGGTTTGTATCCCTTACGAGGGGATAGCGTTGTTTAAGTTTCCGTTTCCCAACCACCGGGAACGCATGCTTTATTAGTTATGAACTCACCTTGGGTTGCTCGGCAGTTTAGTTTACTTGGTTAAGTATGCTGGTCACCACGTCCTAAATGGTTACCAGTATAGGTCAGGCTCGGACACAAGTAATCACGTATATCTACACATAGCTAACACATTGAATGCATAACATATGATTATCCAGCAAGTTATCGAACCTATTCTAATACGTAGTAGTTAAACAGTAAACGCCAACACTTATCATACAAATCATAAGTGTTATTGGGCCTATCCGGTCATACTAACAGTTAACAGCATCACAGAATCCAAATAGAACGGTATGCACAGTCCACACATTTTTGGCCCAATAACGGAGACAAGCAGCCCATTCGAGACAAGGTGGTCTCGACTCGAGAACGTGCGGTCTCGAGTCGCAACCATGAGATCTCGAGTAATGCCGGTACGAGTCGCAATCTCGGAGGTCTCGAGCCCAGTCTCGAGTCGGGATCATGAGGTCTCGAGTCGAGACCTTGCTGATTTCAAGTTCCTGATGTCTGCTTTGTCTGGTCTCGAGTTGTCACGTATGGTCTCGAGTCGCAATCACGCGGTCTCGAGTTGTAGTTTGATGGTCTCGAGTCGAGACAGGAGGTCTCGACTCGCACACCTGATGACCAAGACCTTCTAGAACCTGTCTGATCGTACTATCCAATAGAATTTCATGTGCATGATTTTATGTACTAACCAATTAAATCACACTAACATGTTTTCTTGTCTAAGGTTGATTCAAATTAGATCAAACATACAATTTTTAAATGTTCAACATATATTCAAATAGTTCTTCAAATATTCATACACATTCAACACATATTCATCATATGTTTATCTTTTTTGGGTTTTTATCATTCATCTTATGTAACCTATTTCATTATCCATGCTTAATCCTCATATAGGCAATGTTATCAAACAAGTGTTTAACTCTAATCATGCGAGATCCTAGTTATCCCCTTTTCACATTATTACTCTACACGGATATGAGCAAAACCTCACATTATCATTCAAATGTGTACACTATTTTTGTTCAAACATGTTTATCATCATTAAAGAATCATCTTACTATATAATCATTTTCAGCCACTAAGCCATTCATATCATGCATGAAAACATTTAAACTAGGCATGAGTAATGTTCATCAAACACATATATCATCATCTACAAAGGAGGAACACTAACCGGTTAGAGATTTTGAGCTTGAAGGCGAGTAGGTTTGATGAAAGGGAATCCTTAAGTAAAGAACACGAACCGATCCAAGGGCCTTTGATGCTTTTTCGTTTGAATCCGAGAGGAGGAGGAGTGTTGGGGTTTAGGGTTTTAGTGAGAGAGAGGGAGTGTGTGTGTAGGAGAGATGGTGATTGAAAAGTGGCAAAGTTGGCCATCAACATAGGTTATATACAAACCCAAGTAGGTGCACCCTAATGGGTTTCCGAGTGGGCTCAAGGGTTGCGGCCCAACCGATGTGGTTTACTCGAGACTGAGTGGTCTCGAGTTGGGTCTTGGTGGTCTCGGCTCACAAACACTCATATATATATATAATACACATACTTAATACAAGGATCAAATTAAGATAAACTCACGAACTTTCGTTTAATAATATGTACACGAAACACTGAAACAAGAAGGTTAAGGTTGTTCGGGAAAATCCAGAGTGTCACATTATCCCCAAGTTTTAAGAACTTTCGTCCCGAAAGTTAAGGCAGTCACTGTCAAGCTAGTATAAGTGAGAACGTTTCAACGGGGTGTCACATCATCCCCCCGTTAGTTTGGAATTTCGTCCCGAAATTCGGTTGTAGCTTCAGTGCTGGGAGTTTCATTTGGGAACAACTGGGGATACTTGCGCTTCATCTGGTCTTCCCACTCCCAGGTAAACTCTGGGCCACGGCGTGAGTTCCAATGAACTCGCACGAGAGGTATCTGACTACGTTTGAGGGTTTTGATCTCACGATCCGTGATCTCAATCGGTTCCTCAGTAAAGTGTAGCTGTTCGTCAATAGTGAGTTCCTTGAAAGGAATGATTAGTGTTTCATCTGACAGACACTTCTTCAGATTAGACACGCGAAAGACGTTGTGCACAGCGCTCAGTTCTTCAGGCAGATTCAATCTGTAAGCGACCTTACCGATCTTTTCGGTAATTTCAAAGGGTCCGACATATCTCGGATTAAGCTTGCCCCGTTTTCCAAAACGAACCACACCCTTCCAGGGTGAGACTTTAAGTAGAGCCCGGTCACCAACCTGGAACTCTAGCGGTTTCCTATCCTTATCAGCGTAGCTCTTCTGACGGTCACGAGCTGCCGCCATGCGTTGCCTAATCTGGGCAATCTTTTCTGTAATGTCTACTACATGTTCCGGGCATGTGATCTGGCTGTCACCAACCTCCACCCAGCAGAGAGGCGATCGGCATTTATGACCGTACAATGCCTCAAAGGGTGCTGCCTGAATGCTGGTGTGGTAGCTGTTGTTGTAGGAGAATTCCACTAGTGGTAGGTGCTTCTCCCAATTCTTGCCAAAATCGATCACACATGCCCTAAGCATGTCTTCGAGGGTTTGGATGGCGCGTTCAGATTGCCCATCCGTCTGCGGATGGTAGGCGGTGCTCATGTCTAAACGTGAGCCAAAAGATTTGTGCATAGCTTGCCACAACTCAGAAGTAAAACGTGCGTCTCGATCGGAAATAATAGAGGTTGGCACTCCGTGCTTCGAAACCACTTCCTTTAAGTATACCTCTGCTAAGGTAGAGAACTTGTCTGTCTCTTTTATAGCCAAGAAGTGGGCAGATTTAGTTAATCGATCTACTATCACCCAAATGGTGTCATTTCCGCGTTGAGACCTAGGCAGGCTGGTAACGAAATCCATGGAAATTTGCTCCCATTTCCATTGCGGGATTTCTGGTTGTTGGAGTAGGCCCGAGGGTTTCTGATACTCAGCCTTGACTCTTGCACAAGTCAAACATTTTCTGACATATGTTGCTATGTGGGCTTTCATGCCAGGCCACCAATATGTAGTTTTTAAGTCGTGGTACATCTTATCCGAACCAGGATGTACCGAGTAACGGGACTTATGGGCTTCATCCATTAGAAGCCCGCGCAAATTCCCATAAAATGGGACCCATATACGCCCGTTTGCGTAGTAAGCACCATCTTCTTTTTGTTCTAGTCGTTTCCTTGACCCTCGCAGGGACTCAGCCCTGACGTTCTCGGCTTTCAATACTTCGACCTGAGCGTTTCGGATTTGCGTAGGGAGGTTCGAGTGGATGGTGAGCTGTAAGGCACGAACACGCTTAGGTTTGGTTTCCTTCCTCCTGAGGGCATCTGCCACCACATTAGCCTTGCCTGGATGATATTTAATCGCGCACTCGTAGTCGTTTAGAAGTTCAACCCATCGGCGTTGCCGCATATTCAGCTCCTTTTGTTCCATTATGTGTTGGAGACTCTTGTGATCAGTGTAAATTGTGCATTTGGTACCGTATAGATAATGTCTCGAAATCTTGAGCGCGAAAATCACAGCTCCGAATTCTAAGTCGTGTGTCGTGTAGTTCCGTTCGTGGATCTTGAGTTGTCGCGAGGCGTAAGCAATAAATTTATCGCGTTGCATCAATACGCAGCCAAGCCCTTGAATAGAAGCGTCGCAGTAAACAACGAAGTCGTCGGTACCTTCAGGTAAGGAGAGAATAGGGGCACTACAGAGGTTCTTCTTTAGTTCCTGGAAGGCAGATTCCTGAGCATCACTCCATTTGTAAGCAACACCCTTCTGAGTGAGGGTCGTAAGTGGTCGAGCGATCTTAGAAAATCCCTTGATAAATCTTCGATAGTATCCTGCCAATCCCAAGAATTGGCGAACTTCGGTCGGAGTCTTAGGTATAGGCCAATTCTTAATGGATTCGACCTTAGCGGGGTCGACGTGAATCCCATTTTGGTTGACTATGTGCCCAAGGAAATGGACTTCTCTAAGCCAGAAATCACATTTTGAGAATTTGGTGTATAGTTGCTCATTACGAAGGAGTTCGAGAATAAGACGCAGGTGTTGTTCATGCTCCTCTTGACTCTTCGAGTAGATAAGGATGTCGTCAATAAACACAATTACGAACTTGTCGAGGTAGGGTTTGCACACTCGGTTCATGAGATCCATGAAGATCGCAGGTGCGTTGGTCATTCCGAAAGGCATAACAAGGAATTCATAGTGACCATAGCGGGTTCTGAAAGCCGTCTTAGAGATGTCCTCATCGCGGACTCTCAGCTGGTGATAACCCGATCGCAGATCGATCTTGGAATAATAGCTCGACCCTTGCAGCTGGTCGAACAGGTCATCGATACGGGGAAGTGGATAACGATTCTTGATCGTAACCTTGTTCAGTTCGCGGTAATCAATGCACATTCGGAATGTGCCATCCTTCTTTTTGACAAAGAGCACTGGGGCTCCCCAGGGTGATGAGCTAGGACGGATAAAACCTTTGTCCAATAGTTCTTGTAGTTGAGTAGAAAGTTCCTTGAGTTCTGCGGGAGCTAGTCGATAAGGTGCACGAGCTATAGGTGCTGCTGCGGGAGCTAGTTCGATTTGAAATTCGACCTGACGGTGAGGAGGGAGTCCGGGTAGTTCTTCAGGGAATACCTCGGGGTAGTCGCGTACAACTAGAAAATCTTCAATCCTGTTTTCCTTTTTCTGCGTGTCAGCAACAAGTGCTAAGATAGCGGTGTGCCCCTTTCGTAAGCACTTTTGGGCCTTTAAGAATGAAATGATGCCTGTGACTTCTCCGCTTTTGTCGCCTAGAACTATCAGGGGCTTGCCAGGAGGACGGGGAATACAAATAGCTTTCTCTTGGCAGAGGATCTCGGCTTGATGCTTGGATAACCAATCCATACCAATGATGATGTCAAAGCTTCCGAGAATGATGGGGAAGAGATAGATACAGAAGGTCTGACAAGACAACTCTAATTTGCAGTTACGAATTACGTGTGAAGCCTCGAGGTTTCTACCATTTGCTATTTCAACGATGTGCTTAGAGCTTAAAGGCGTAAGAGTGGACTTAAGTTTCTTGCTAATACGTAGGGATACATAACTAGCATCTGCTCCGGAATCAAATAGTATGGAAACATAACGATCATTAAGTAGGAACTTACCCGCTACAACGTTGGGGTCATTCCTGGCTTCTCCAGCTCCAATCACAAAAGCCCTTCCTCTTGCACCATTCCCAGCATTGTTGTCATTGTTCCCAGCGCCCTGATTGTTGTTGTTTTGATTCAGTTCAGGGCAATCCTTTCGCATGTGCCCCGTTGCTCCACACTTGAAGCATCCACGGTTGTTTCCTTGTTGCTGTTGTGGTTGTTGTTGATTCTGCCTAGCTGGAAGCGGGCTCCTGCAGTCTTTGGCTTCATGCCCCATCTTGTTGCATCGCTGACACTGACTTTTGCCACATGGCCCACTGTGGTGTCGGTTACATTTGTTACACTTGGGGTGGTTTCCTCGATAGCCACCCTGTTGCTGAGGGCCCTTGTTGCTTTCAGTCTTCCTTTGTTGAACTGGGTCCTGAGTGGGGTTAGCATCCTTTCCCTGACTTCCATCCCACTTTCGTTTGTTATCGCTAGAAGTTCCAGCAGTAGCACTGATCCTCTTGGGCAACTTGCCCTCCTCCACAGCCTGATTGGTGAGTTTGTGAGCAAGACGAACCACGGGCTGTATGGTATTGAGGTTGGCTGAGGTCACATGGCTCCGGATTTCTAGGACCAGGCCTTTGATGTACAATTCGATCCTTCGATACATAGGTCGGGACATGTTTGGGCAAAGTGCAGTATAGTCGTTGGACTGCTTGGTGTAGGTCTCAATCTCTGACCCAACCATCTTGAGCTCATAGTACTCGTTCTCGAGTTTGTGGATGTCATCCCTGTGACAGTATTCCTCTTTGATCATGTCCTTGAAATCTTCCCACGCAGTAGCATTAGCAGTTTCCAGACCAAGCATCTGAATCTGTGCTTTACACCATGAAAGCGCGTTTCCTTCAAGCGTACCAGTCACGAACTTTACCCAGTTAGCAGGGGGACACTCACAGACAGCAAAGACTGCTTCGGCCTTTTCAATCCAGTGCAGAAGGCCTATGGCGCCCTCAGTGCCGTTGAAAGGGAGAGGCTTGCCATCCATGAAGGTTTTGAAAGTACAAACACATGGCTGTGCAGGCGCAGGCTGACCTGTTGTGAGAAGTGGAACGAATAGGTTTAGAGGTGAAAAGATGATGTGGGGGGGGGGGGTAGGATCTAAACATCCTAAAGTAATGAGTTTACCTCCAGGGTGAGCTGCGAAAGCTGCAGCCACCGTGTTGAGCAAGTTGGTGAACTGAGCCTGAGTAATGTTAACGTTTCCTCTTCCGCGTCCACTCATTGTCTTCATAACCAGAAAACACAGTATGAGTGTGATGTCGTAATGTAGCGAGAATGAGATAGAAGAGAGATGTGTATCTATCTAATTAGGCACACTAGTATGTATAGCAGGGTAGTCAACATAAGATAAACAAGCAAGTAAACACAAGTCCCAGCTATGAGGTCTAATATGCTGAGTCTTGCCCTTGGAGTGTAGTGTCGTCACGAGTCACGGGTTATAGTCTGGTTTTTCTCAAAAAGACTTTCTTTTTAAACCCAAGTTCACTATAACCAATGGCTCTGATACCAATCTGTCACACCCCCAAAATCCACAAGCGGAGTACTACCGCTTGGAGGCGTGACTGACCAGGATCCAGCCACCAATTATACTGAGCATTGATTAATAGTAAAAGTATTCACCAACCACAATAGTTAGTAAGCACCATAGTTTAAAGTTTTAAAAGTTTAAGTTCAAATAACAGTTTAAACAAACAGCGGAAGCATAAACCAAACAGTTTCAAAACAAGGTTCGTAGTTCAGATTATTTAAAACCCACACCGGGCTAAACGACCACTACACATTCCCAAGCTGCAAGCTCCTGAGTCACTGGGTACCTGCAAAGCATGCAGTAGGGTATCAACAAAAATGTTGGCGAGTCCACGAGTTGTCCAGTTTTAGTTACCAAAAACTTGTTTCACCAGTTAATTTATCCGTTTATACATGCGATGTGGAGCTACCCCATAAGTAAGCGACTAAACTGTTTTTTTTTACAATACCGAATACTATTCATCCGTACGTTTCCGTAGAGTTCCCCGTTTGTCAATGTTCTATTATCATTGACAGTTGCCAGAGTACATTAGTTCACACCCGATCCCATACGCGGGCACGGTGTGAGGTTGGTGAGACCTAAATAGCGCTATCAACTAATAATCCGTTCGCCTGACCCCGGCGACTAATCGGTAATAAGAAGTGAGGACTTGAGTGATAGAGTTTTGTTTAGTGTTGCTTGTTGCATCCAGTATAAACAGTAATTAACTAAAAGTCCCATTTAAGGGGCGAGAAGTAGGTTTGTATCCCTTACGAGGGGATAGCGTTGTTTAAGTTTCCGTTTCCCAACCACCGGGAATGCATGCTTTATTAGTTGTGAACTCACCTTGGGTTGCTCGGCAGTTTAGTTTACTTGGTTAAGTATGCTGGTCACCACGTCCTAAATGGTTACCAGTATAGGTCAGGCTCGGACACAAGTAATCACGTATATCTACACATAGCTAACACATTGAATGCATAACATATGATTATCTAGCAAGTTATCGAGCCTATTCTAATACGTAGTAGTTAAACAGTTAACGCCAACACTTATCATACAAATCATAAGTGTTATTGGGCCTATTCGGTCATACTAACAGTTAACAGCATCACAGAATCCAAATAGAACGGTATGCACAGTCCACACATTTTTGGCCTAATAACGGAGACAAGCAGCCCATTCGAGACAAGGTGGTCTCGACTCGAGAACGTGCGGTCTCGAGTCGCAACCATGAGATCTCGAGTAATGCCGGTACGAGTCGCAATCTCGGAGGTCTCGAGCCCAGTCTCGAGTCGGGATCATGAGTTCTCGAGTCGAGACCTTGCTGATTTCAAGTTCCTGATGTCTGCTTTGTCTGGTCTCGAGTTGTCACGTATGGTCTCGAGTCGCAATCACGCGGTCTCGAGTTGTAGTTTGATGGTCTCGAGTCGAGACAGGAGGTCTCGACTCGCACACCTGATGACCAAGACCTTCTAGAACCTGTCCGATCGTACTATCCAATAGAATTTCATGTGCATGATTTTATGTACTAACCAATTAAATCACACTAACATGTTTTCTTGTCTAAGGTTGATTCAAATTAGATCAAACATACAATTTTTAAATGTTCAACATATATTCAAATAGTTCATCAAATATTCATACACATTCAACACATATTCATCATATGTTTATCTTTTTTGGGTTTTTATCATTCATTTTATGTAACCTATTTCATTATCCATGCTTAATCCTCATATAGGCAATGTTATCAAACAAGTGTTTAACTCTAATCATGCGAGATCCTAGTTATCCCCTTTTCACATTATTACTCTACACGGATATGAGCAAAACCTCACATTATCATTCAAATGTGTACACTATTTTTGTTCAAACATGTTTATCATCATTAAAGAATCATCTTACTATATAATCATTTTCAGCCACTAAGCCATTCATATCATGCATGAAAACATTTAAACTAGGCATGAGTAATGTTCATCAAACACATATATCATCATCTACAAAGGAGGAACACTAACCGGTTAGAGATTTCGAGCTTGAAGGCGAGTAGGTTTGATGAAAGGGAATCCTTAAGTAAAGAACACGAACCGATCCAAGGGCCTTTGATGCTTTTTCGTTTGAATCCGAGAGGAGGAGGAGTGTTGGGGTTTAGGGTTTTAGTGAGAGAGAGGGAGTGTGTGTGTAGGAGAGATGGTGATTGAAAAGTGGCAAAGTTGGCCATCAACATAGGTTATATACAAACCCAAGTAGGTGCACCCTAATGGGTTTCCGAGTGGGCTCAAGGGTTGCGGCCCAACCGATGTGGTTTACTCGAGACTGAGTGGTCTCGAGTCGGGTCTTGGTGGTCTCGGCTCACAAACACTCATATATATATATATATAATACACATACTTAATACAAGGATCAAATTAAGATAAAATCACAAACTTTCATTTAATAATATGTACACGAAACACTGAAACAAGAAGGTTAAGGTTGTTCGAGAAAATCTAGAGTGTCACAGTTTTTCTACAAATTTCAAGCTCTCATCTATGTGCACATCTGTATGTGGTATTACCAGTGATTCGTCAGCGAAACACTTTTTCAGATTGCAGATGTGGAACACATTGTGAATTCCACTGAGCTCTTTAGGTAAGTTTAACTTATAGGCAACTAACCCGACACGTTCGATAACCTCGAAAGGTCCTATGTATCTCGGGCTTAGCTTTCCTTTCTTACCAAATCGCATCACCCCCTTCCAGGGTGATACTTTAAGCAACACTTTATCACCTACTTCGAAGTGAAAAGCTTTACGCTTCGGATCTGCGTAGCTCTTCTGCCTATCTCGGGCAGCTTTGAGACGGTCACCAATCTGGACAATCTTGTCTGTCGTTTCAAAGACTATCTCTGGTCCTGATAATTGGACATCTCCAACTTCCGCCCAACAAACGGGCGATCTACACTTTCTACCGTATAATGCCTCAAAAGGCGCAGCCTTAATGCTGGTATGGTAGCTATTGTTGTAGGAGAATTCGATTAACGGTAGGTTCTTATCCCAACTACCACCCAAATCGATCGCACATGCACGTAGCATGTCTTCCAACGTTTGAATAGTACGCTCACTCTGACCGTTAGTCTGAGGATGATAAGCCGTACTAAAATTCAAACGTGTGCCAAAAGATTGTTGGAAACTCTTCCAAAAATGTGACGTGTATCTAGTATCTCAGTCAGAGATAATAGACACAGGTATGCCATGTAAGGCTACAATCTTATCAACGTATAACTGGGCTAACATGTCAGAGCTATAAGTCTCCTTGATGGGTAAGAAATGTGCTGACTTAGTCAGTCTATCAACTATAACCCATATTGTATCATTTCCTTTCCTTGTCTTTGGTAACTTGGTGATAAAATCCATGGTTACCATTTCCCACTTCCACGTAGGAAGTTCAGGCTGTTGTAGCAAGCCTGACGGCTTTTGATGTTCTGCTTTGACTTGCGCACAAGTCAAGCACTTAGCTACATAGGTGGCTACAGACTTTTTCAAGCCTATCCACCAATAATTTGCCTTTAGATCCTGGTACATGTTATCAGCTCCAGGATGAACGGAGTATTTGGAATTATGGGCTTCCTGGAGGATGACATCTCGAAGTCCTCCATAAATTGGAACCCATATTCGTCCATTTAATCTTAGAATTCCGTCCTTGCTAAGAGTTAACTGCTCCTCAGTTACTCCTAACTTTTGTTTAGGATAGTTAGCTTCCAACACAGCTTCCTTCTATGCAGCTAACAACCTTTCAATCAAATTATTCTTTATCTCCATGCGCTTGGCATTGATTCGGATGGGTTTCACCCTCTCCTTTCGACTTAAGGCATCAGCGACTACATTCGCTTTGCCGGGACGGTATCTTATTTCACAATCATAATCATTTAAAGTTTCCATCCAACGGCGTTGCCTCATGTTTAATTCCTTCTGATTAAACAGATGCTGGAGGCTCTTGTGATCAGAATAGATTACACACTTGATTCCATAAAGATAATGCCTCCACAGTTTTAGTGCGAACACAACGGCACCCAACTCCAAGTCATGGGTGGTGTAATTCTTTTCGGGCACCTTTAACTGTCGTGATGCATAGGCAATAACCTTGCCTTTCTGCATAAGCACACACCCCATGCCAGTGTGCGATGCATCGCAGTACACCACAAAATCTTCTATTCCATCTGGCAATGTCAGTACAGGGGCGTTGCACAACTTTTGTTTTAGGATATCAAAGGACTCTTGCTGTTTAGGGACCCAAATGAACTTTACTTTCTTCTTAGTCAAGGAAGTTAGGGGTGCAGCAATCCTTGAAAAATTTTCAATGAAACGCCGGTAATATCCTGCCAATCCCAGGAAGCTACGAATCTCTGTAGGCGTCTTTGGCTCTTGCCAGTTCATAACTGCTTCAACCTTAGCGGGATCCACTTGGATACCACGCTCACTAACCACGTGTCCAAGGAATCGGACCTCTCGAAGCCAAAATTCACACTTGGAGAATTTGGCATAGAGCTTCTCCTGATGCAGGAGCTTGAGAATACAATGAAGGTGTTTCTCATGGTCAACTTGATTCTTCGAATAGATAAGAATGTCTTCGATGAAAACGATGACGAACTTGTCTAAGTAAGGCTTGCAAACGCGATTCATGACATCCATGAACGCGGCAGGTGCATTAGTGAGCCCAAAAGGCATCACTAGGAACTCGTAATGACCATAACGAGTCATAAATGCTGTTTTGTGCACGTCTTCATCTCTAACCTTTAGTTGATGGTAGCCTGACCTCAAGTCATTCTTTGAGAAATAACTTGCTCCTTGCAATTGATCGAACAAATCATCGATCCTGGGTAAAGGATACCTATTCTTTATCGTGACCTTATTAAGCTCACGATAATCGATGCACAGACGCATCGATCCGTCCTTCTTCTTGACAAACAGGACTGGCGCTCCCCAAGGAGATGAACTAGGTTTAATGAAACCTTTAGCTAGCAATTCATCCAGCTGTGTCCTCAATTCTTTCATCTCCATTGGAGCCAACCTATAGGGTGCTCTGGCAACTGGTGCTACTCCGGGGATGATATCAATCCTGAATTCCACTTGCCTATCTGGTGGCAAACCAGGTAGTTCTTCCGGAAAAACTTCTGGGTATTCCGAGATGACAGTGATGTCTTCTATCTTCGGTTTAGGCTCATCAATAATCACTTGTGCCATGTAGATGACACAACCCTTCTTTAAACATTTTGAAGCCTTTAGTCACTTACTCAGGCAGTCCATACTGGGTATCTCCCCGAATGGTAAGTGATTCACCAGACGGAGTCTTTATTACCACTTGTTTCTTGTTAAAGACAATTTGGGCATGGTTATGAGATAACCAGTCCATACCCAGAACTATGTCAAAACCGGCCAACTTAAAGGGAAGTAGAGACAGAGGAAAAGAATGGTTCTTAATGGATATAACACATCCATCTAACACAATTGAGACGGTTTCTAGTGTGCCATCTGCTAACTCCACCTCATAATTCACTTTTAAGGTTTTGACAGGTAATTTCAGCAATTCACAAAACTTATTATCAACGAAAGACTTATCAGCGCCTGAATCAAAAAGTATTCTAGCATAGACGTCATTTACAAGGAAAGTATCTGTAATAACGTTGTCGTCTAGAACCGCTTCCTTTGTGTCCTTTCTGAAGACCCTGGCATTAGTCTTCTTGGCCTCTTCAGGCTTCTTGGTGTACTTGGGGCAGTTGGTTTTAATGTGCCCCTTTTCATTGCAATGATAGCACGTTGCGTCTTTCATCTTCTTGCAATCCAAGGTTTTGTGATCCGTGGACTTGCATATACCACAAGCATAAGTTTTCGACTGAGTCTGAGAGTTCGACTCAAGTCTGCACTTTCCAAAGTGCAGCTTCTTGCAAATTTTGCATTTGGGCTTCTCACCAGAATTATGCCCATCCTTCCTTGACTCCGATCCTTTCTTGTTGTCACCGTTCCCACGGTGCTTCTTGTTCGATCTGCGTGAACTATCATCTTCACGTTTCCTGTTCTCAGCCTCCTTATTCCTCAGCGATCTTTGCCTGACCACATCCAAAGTGAGGGATAAGGATATGTCAGCTACAGACCTAAAAGTAGCTGGCCGAGAAGCCTTCACGCTTGCCTTGATTTCCGGGGCTAAACCACCGATAAAACGAGCTATTCTTTTTGGTTCTGGGGTTACCAGATAAGGAACCAACCGGGACATCGTGTTGAAGCTCGTTAGGTAAGCTTGACAGTCAAGGTTTGTCATTACCAATGATAGAAAATCAGACTCTATCTTCTCCACCTCATGCTGAGGGCAGTAATTTTCCCTGATAAGGGCAACAAATTGATCCCACGACATGTTGTACAATGGGATTTTTCCGGTGGCTTGAATCAGAGATCTCCACCATGCTAAAGCTTCACCCTTAAAAGACTACGACACAAACTTGACCACGTCTCTCTCAGCGCATCCGCTGATATCCACAACCGTATCCATCTCATCCAGCCACGTCATACAGTCAATGGCTCCTTTCTCCCCAATGAAATCCCGGGGTTTGCAGGAAACGAAATATTTATAAGAGCAACCCTTGTCACGGGGTCCCTGGTTTAGTACAACCTGCTGAGATGGAGCACTGTGGTTCGAGGAGTGTCGATCATCATCTTTCTTCGAGTCGTCCTTCTTAGACGGTGGCTTTGAAGGCTGTGTAGTTAGGGTCCTACTACGAGTCCCACTATACTCTTCGTACTGCCTTTCTAAGGCCTGTGTAACTGCGCTGTCTATTATTGCTTTCAATTCAGCACCCGTTAAATTAATTCGGGTGTTCTCGTTATTCTCCATTGGATGACTATTAACCTCGTCCGAGTTAGCCATTTTAATTGAACTGTTGAAGAAAACAAGGACAATAGTTTATTTGGGAGTTTATTATGGAATTGCCCCTTAGGGAAATTCAATAACCATGGTAAACAGAGACCATATTTGGTTAATTTATTAATCATATTTATTTAGGATTTCTATAATAATTTATCCTAATTATAAAACAATAAAAGTTTTATTTGTGGCACAAAAGGCCTAGTCACGTGGACATTTTTAATCTATAAGCTATGATTTCAGAGAATCAAAACCTGAAGGTATATTGGCATAATAGGCCTAGTCACAAGGATGTTTATAAATTATAAGCTATGCTTTCAGAGAATCAAAGTATGAAGGTTTGAACCTAGTTCATTACCTTTATCTGACAGGGAGTCATCGCTACCACTGTCTTTTGGCTCATATGGAAATGAGCAGGGCCCGTAGGCACTATATTACCACGTATGGTAAAAATATGATCATCTTAATTGATGATCTAGCCCATGATTCAGAGATCATTAAACTGGGTTCGGAATCTTTTAGAGAATCCAATAATAATAATGACGTGTGTGATTTTTAATGAATCACGTCTGCCAGGAGTGTTAACATATTTTCAGATGTTAACAGGGATTTGAATCTTTTTAACAGGTCTTACCATCTTGGCCCGGCCTTATAATGACCCAAAGGCTAGGTTTCACTCTTTAAGATCCTTATTTAAAATTTACATAGGCAGATATTTATTAAAAAGGAATGATTTTTGATTTATTTATTTCATATATAATATTTATGCATATAATAGCAAGATGAAATTTATAAACATAACATTCCATTAATTTTCAAAGGATTACATGTTGCCCTAAACGGGACTTTTCAACAAACAACTTACCCACGCAGGGGTTTAAACAAGTACTTACCCACGCAGGGGCTTAATAACACACATACCCACGCAGGGGCTTAATAACATAATAGTCCACGCAGGGACTTACACAAATAACATACCCTCGTAGGGGTTTACAGAAAGATAGACCCACGCAGGGGTCAAAACAAACAAACAAGCATACCCACGCAGGGGTTTATACAGCAAGACTGGCCCACGCAGGGGCTCAACTACAAATGGAAGGATTCAACGGTCCTTCTTGCTCTTCCCTTTAATTAGACTCGTTAATCCTTGGAAGAAAGTTTGTCGCTCCATTC
>JARYGA010051886.1:0-31272 GCA_030545235.1 Helianthus tuberosus | reverse complement strand
AAGAGTATTAGTGTTGGTGCACTTAATTTGTTAAATTCATAAAACTTATTTATGGGTTAAGAATGTGCAGGAATAGCCAAGTTTCAATTCTGAATCTGAAGATAGAGTGTCAGGTTTCGGATTCTGAAGACAAAGAAAGCCAGATAATGATCCTGAAGCAGATATTGCTGAAGAACAAAGGAATGCCAGCAAATCGTGAGGGGGAGTCTAAAGATTTTTCAAGTTAAGGGGAGTATGTTGATGAAGATAAAGAGAGAAAAGCCCAGAGACTGATCAAGACTGAAAAAGTGAAGACACAGTATTGTCGTGACTCGATAGTCGACTCGTCAACATCTGAGGGGGAGTCTGTTGGTGCACTACATCTGTCGACTTCGTCTTGGATCGAGTCTTACATTGCATTGTATAGATTAGGGCACGTTTTACGATAAAATAGGAGATTATATGTGTTTAGTGAGCAGGTTTCGCTCATAGGGACATAGACAGGAGGTTTCACTTATTTGTCAAGAGGTTTAGCTTATTCGTACATGTAAGGTTTCGCTTATGTGTACATGTACCATGGAGCGAAACCAGATCACTATAAATAGGTGTTCTCATGAGCGAAACCATATAGATCAGTCTCTTGTATTCCACGCCGAAGCTCTGCCGGTGTGAAGATTGAACTGTAAACGTTGTTAATTCAATACAATAAGTAGTTTAAGTGAAGAATCAGCTATTTCTACCTTTGTTTCTTGTTATTCCGCACCTGAAACGAAGTTGAACACCTCTGAACGACTCGTTCGGGTCAGAACACGATCCTACAAGCATGCAAAACAATCAAAACGCCATGTATTATAATAGAATGAGTTTGTATAACTAAAACGCCAAATGATGTTTTTTTAGAACTGGGCTGTTTAAGATGGGAGAAAAGTTTCTCATGAGGGTGATATGTGAGAGCATGAAACCAGGATTTCAAGCACATGTCTCAATTATTCTAAGTTGGGCACATATCCTGAACTATGAAGAAAGATACAAGGCTCATGAATCACCCTCAAGGTTATTCTGCACAGAAATACTGCTGGTAACTCTTTTGCTATATATATTTGATAAAATTATAATAGGACATTGTTTTGTTGGTTAATTATGTGGTACTCAATATTACAGAATACTCCGGCATACTATGAAACGACAACAGAAGTTGCACAAAACAATGAATTCAACAGAAACATGGAAACTGTTCTGAAAAACACACGTTTCAAAGGAGACAAGAAACGGAAAACCATCAAGGATTATGAACCGGTCTTCGTGCCAATAATATGGGAAAGACATTTCTATGTTGTCTATTTCAACATGAAACACAAAAGAGTTGATGTATTGGACAACAGCGGTATAGGGGATAACGTCAGCATCAAAAAAAAGTATGAAGGATGGGTGGAAAAATTGGTAAGTATCTTAAAATCTTTGAATATAGGAACTATGTTGACAAAACGCCAAACTAATATATGCAAAAAAAAATTGTGAAAACTGCAGCACGCAGCTTTTGCAAACTACTTGTGTATTAAAAATCACCCAAAGCATAAGATCATGAGCAAGGCGAAGGTTGTCAGACAAAAGATGGATTGGAGGACAAAGTCTAACGTCATCGACTCTGGGATTTTCGCAATGAGGCATATGGAAACATACATGGGGGATATAGCTAGTTGGAAAAGTGGTTTGGCAACAGAAGATGCCCCAAATCAACTCCAACAAAGACAGCTAAATGAACTCAGGGTAAAATACATTGGAAAAATCATGTTTCATAGCGAAAATGAAAACATAAAACTACTGACAAGTTGTCTAAATACATTCATGGCTTATGGGGAGAAAAAATACGTAAATTGTTTGACAAAGCAGATGAGAGAATAGCAAAGCGAATGTTAGAATATGTAGATTAGCTAAACGCCATGTATTTTAATGTTGACTATCGTGTTTTACTCTTTACATTATTAAATCTACATGTTTGGTTGTGTGATCTACTACCGTATTTGTGCAAATCAAAGAAAACGCCATGATTAGAAAAATTAACAAATACTAACCATTTAAAACATAAACAGCATTAAAAAAAGGGTTAAAAAACTAAATTAAGACTAGAAGAAAACACAAAAAACGCCAAATCTATAGGAAATTAAAAAAAACGCCATTAAAACATAAACGCCACTCGTAAAAAAATACTTTTTTTTTAAAACGCCATGAAAAAACAAGCATAAAGATGAAAACGCCATTAAAACACAAACGCCATTCGTAAAAAATACACTTAAAAAAAACGCCATGAAAACTAGCATAAAGATGAAAACGCCATATATATTTAATTATTTTTGGGCAAAGGAATCATAACACCATTGTTTAGCGGGAAGTGGACAATGACAATCGTACCCCGGCATAACAACTAGCGCTCCCTGCCACGTGTTGGGCCAGGATCCGTTCTCACCGTTCTCACACTTTTCACCGTTCTCTCCTGATCCCGATTCTGTATATGTATACATAACACTAAAAATTACATATAAAAAAACCCGATCTAATTAATCACGAGTAGTCGCTAGTCCCCACCTCACCGACCGACTAGCGACTAGCGAGTTCTCCAATCTTGGTGTAAACTATTCCCTGTATTGATACCATTACCAAACCAAACCATCATTCATTTTTTAGTTACCAGTTTTGATGGTATTTCATTTATCATTAGCATTTAATTAATATTTCTCTAATAACTTGTGTTCATTAGTTTAAAAAAACCCCTCTAAATATAGATATTGATATTGTCAGAACGGACACAGGCAATCATTCCATTGTTTTTTATTGACGTATAAAACGTGTCGATATTCTTTTGAACATATCACAACTTTATTTATTTATCGGTTTTCTCTTTTGGTTGCTATACGTTTCACTATTGGTACCGTAAGGAACCGGTATCGACCGAATTATCACCCCATCGCACATAGAATCCCACTAGTTAATATACTAAAAATCGTCATAGGGTTATAAGATTTTGCATAGTTGGATAAGTGATTTCTGAAAAATGAAACTCATGACGTCTCAGGGTTATAAGATTTTGCATTGGTTGAGATCACCTTTTTTGGTAATCATATGAAAACGACGTCTTCAACATATCCCTTGCTTTGCATCCCATGGATTATAACGGCCTTGGTTCCAAGTCGGGGAACCACCGGTCGTATGTTACACTACATTGGACACCAATACTCATAGAGGCCATATAACAAGGCGAAAGTTGGTCAAACGGGATGTATGAGAGGGCGATGGCTATACGATCCATTTGAGTGGGTGTTTCGTCCTTATAATATGATCGTATGAAAGTATGAACTGGCAAAAAAAAGATTGATCTGCCAGTGATATTACCATACGACCCGTATCATCTTATTTTGCATGTTTGTACGGTCCATATATGAAGTGACAAATTCCTTACTATCCATTTTTATGGATGGTATATAGATAACAATCCTTAAAAGAATGAGTGAAGTAAGAGCATTCACATCCTAGCCACCAAAAACGGTGAGAAGAGGTTTTCATATTATAAAAGGTGTAGAAGGTGATTGTGAGAGGAAGAGGGAGAAAATGTTACTGTTCATGTGTATATTTGAGGAAACATTGTTCACCCTCTATAATTTTTTAATATATTTTGAAAGTGGTTGTGAGTGGAAGTGACAGAAAAGATAACGATAAAGGTATAAAAAATATTATTTAATTGAAATGAGAGGGAAAAGATAGTTGTTTTTAGTGTAATTATAAGGTAAAAAATTATGGATAGAATGTGAATGCTCTAACACGTTTGGTATATTTGATGAATGGACAAAGCATAAGACCACCCGTAGTGGTGCATTATTTGCAAAAAAAACGCCCCCCCCTTACATATGGCGTTTTTGGGCAGTTTTTTTGAAAAAAAATTGGTTTAGCGTTATATATAAAAGGCCTAAAATGGTTTGTGGAATGGTTGACTGGGTTTGACCCACCAATGAGAAACTAGTTTGTTTTTTTTTGTTTAATGATTGGAAGGGGCATTATTTGGGCATTATTCTCACTACGCCACTTTTACAATAATGCCCCATGCTGACTGGACTGCCACGTGTCGAATAATGCCCCATGATGAGGGCATTATTTGGCTAAACCACTACACATGTTTTATGAAAGGTGAAATAACATATCCATTAAAATAATCAAACACCATTAATTAAGAGTACACAAGGTTCATGCTCACGTGCGCTATAGAGTGTTAAATTGTACATGTGGACACTTTAAACTATGGAAAAAAACTAACGTTCTCAAAAGTTTATACAAACCTACCCTCACGAGAGAAGACTATATTGGAAAAGTCCAAAATAAATCTAAGAATTTAAATAAAAATAAAGTAGGGGTGCAAAGGAATCAAGCAGCTCGCTAGCTACTCGAGATCAGCTCAAGAAAGCTTGAAATGAGTCGAGCTTGAGCATAAAATAAAGCTCGTTTGTTTATCGAGCCTGGCATGTGAAGTTCGTCAGGCTCGTCGAGCCTTAGTGTAAACGAGCTGAGCTTATATAAACTTGTTTACAAGCCAAGCCTGAACCTAAAAATAAGTTTGTATAGTAAACGGGCCTGAACCACAGCTTCACTTATTGAGCTCGCGATCCCAAAAGAGTTTATTATTTATATTATTTAATATATTACTTAATAGATAATAAACGAGCCGAGCTCGAGTTCGAGCTCTCATAAGTTAATCAAGCTCGAGCTCAACCCTGGTCGAGTTTGGGCTAGGCTCGGCTCATATGCACCGCTAAAAATGTTAAAAAACATTGATACTTGTACATTTGTGTTTCGATAATTTATACGTTATCACACACTACACCGTTTTAAATAAAAAATTATATAAGAATATACATAAAATAAGCACGTCGTAATGGACTTTCAAAATTTAATATAACATCATATTTTATTTAAAAAGTTATAAGAGAAATTAGAACACATTAAAACAATGTGAATGCGGCATGTGTCATAATCTTATTGGATAGAAAAAAGAATAAATAAAAATGAACTATAAAGCTCAATGGTGTAATGGGTAATTGTGGAGGGGGCTTAACTGTAAGTTCATGAGCGTTGAAATTGTAACTTAAGAAAATAATGCATTGATTGGCTTGTATTATGTGGTTTTTTTTTTGTCTATGGGCTATGGTGGAACTGGTAAAACTTTTTTATGAAAGACATTGCCTGCATGTATTAGACCAAAAGACCAAATAGTATTGAATGTAGCATCAAGTGAAATTGGTTTTTTTTTTATTGTTATCTGGGTTTTTGTCTACTTCAAGCCTTAATCAATAAATATAGCAATTCCTTGAACGGAAAGAATTGCCTACATGTGCCTTTCAAGGGAAAGAATTGTCTGCATGTATTAGACCAAAAATAAAACAGAGGATACATACACTAATTGACCTTTGTCCCGATTGCTTGCTGAGTGTCATGTGTCTTATGTCGAAGGCTTGATGCAAAGCTACTATCTAGCCGGGAGTTTTACTGGAAGCAGCATCTCTATTCCTTCGAGGTAGAGGTAAGGTTGTCAACATTTTATCCTCCTCAGACTCTTAGTTTTGCTTTTTTTTTTAACAGCAAACTTCATATATTCATCACCAAAATATGTACAATGATTGGAAAGCAAGACACTAGACCAAAACATTCTACACAAACACCCATATCACCTAGCACAAATACATTACTCTTAGTTTTGCTATTGGTGAGATTTACTGAGTATGATGATGATGAGTTTTACCAATTAAGTGATTAAATGGTTTTTCCTAGAACGAGAAAAGAAGGAAAAAATATAAATGAAAGAGTTAATGCATTTACTATTGTAATTAAGACGATATTGAAAGTTTATGGACTAATTGGTTTACTATTGTATGAATGAAAGAATATGAAAGTTTATGGACTAATTGAAAGTTTATGGAAAAAATATGAATGAAAACAAGGAAAAAATATGAATGAAAGAGTTAATGCATTTACTATTGTAATTAAGAGGATATTGACAGTTTATGGACTAATTGAAAGTTTATGGAAAAAAAATGAATGAAAACAAGGAAAAAATATGAATGAAAGAGTTAATGCATTTACTATTGTAATTAAGACGATATTGAAAGTTTATGGACTAATTGGTTTACTATTGTATGAATGAAAGAATATGAAAGTTTATGGACTAATTGAAAGTTTATGGAAAAAATATGAATGAAAACAAGGAAAAAATATGAATGAAAGAGTTGATGCATTTACTATTGTAATTAAGAGGACATTGAAAGTTTATGGACTAATTGAAAGTTTATGGAAAAAAAAACTGAATGAAAACAAGGAAAAAATATGAATGAAAGAGTTAATGCATTTACTATTGTAATTAAGACGATATTGAAAGTTTATGGACTAATTGGTTTACTATTGTATGAATGAAAGAATATGAAAGTTTATGGATTAATTGAAAGTTTATGGAAAAAATATGAATGAAAACAAGGAAAAAATATGAATGAAAGAGTTAATGCATTTACTATTGTAATTAAGAGGATATTGAAAGTTTATGGACTAATTGAAAGTTCATGGAAAAAAAATGAATGAAAACAAGGAAAAAATATGAATGAAAGAGTTAATGCATTTACTATTGTAATTAAGACGATATTGAAAGTTTATGGACTAATTGGTTTACTATTGTATGAATGAAAGAATATGAAAGTTTATACAAGGAAAAATATGAATGAAAGAGTTAATGCATTTACTATTGTAATTAAGAGGATATTGAAAGTTTATGGACTAATTGAAAGTTTATGGAAAAAAAAATGAATGAAAACAAGGAAAAAATATGAATGAAAGAGTTAATGCATTAACTATTGTAATTAAGACGATATTGAAAGATACCCATGGCATTATAGTCTAGTGGTATCTTGGTGGTGAGATAAGGCTTATGATCATTAGGTCATGAGTTCAATTCTCACAAAGGGGTTTTTACCAGATTTATTGGGTTTCCTCCTGAATTGGTGTATGGACATTATTGCCTAGTGGAGATGGATATGATCGTGTGGTTCCGCTGGTGGTACGATGATACTCCAGTGGTCCGTCAGTGATCCAAATTTGCCGTTAAAAAAAAATTGGTTTCTTTGTGAATTGATTTTCTTGTAGGTTGGCCGTACGATGATTACTAAAGAAATATTAAACAGGCTTCAAGTGCATTAAAGAGGGTTTGTTGTTGGCTTCATGATTTGCTAAAAATTAACAATACACGAAAGGTTACATATATGCCATTAATAAATTCAACAAATTACACAAACAAGCCATTGCTCCGCATATTCATTTGTCGTCTTGGGCTGTTAAATGAGTAGCTAAACTGGTTATGGTTGCTTAGCTTGATGAACTAGACAAATTGTTTGAATGATTAACTTTTGGTTTTGAATGAATGTGTTGATTTACATGTTATACCTTAGAGAACCTATTCTAAATAATTATGTGTTGGTGTTGATTGGTTTGATAATATATTTGTTGACTCCGTTCTAAAAACTTAAAAATATACTTTAGAGTCGAGAGTCAGTCTAGGTTGTTAATCTTTCAGTCTAGACATTGAAGGTGAGAAATCTAATTCAAGTTTAATAATTAGATTTACCCTTGCTTTTGCAGTTTATCTGCGCTTTTTCCCTTTTTCTCTTGCTGGTCGAGCTGTAATTTGGTTCGACACTTTGCCTTAGAATCCTATCACTACATGGGAGATCCTGAAATCTAAATTCTATAAAAAGTACTACCCTCCATCTAAGGCTGCACGCCTTCGAGACTATATTCCTTTGTTCCGTATGGATCCCGATGAGCCTTACTCCATGGCATGGGAGCGACTCCAAACCTTGCTTTGCAAGTGCACCCAGCATGGTCTTTCTAAATGGGCTCTGGTGGAGAAATTTTCTAGTGGTCTCACTCCCGACACTCAACTGATGTTTAACACTGCCGCTGGAGGGTGTATCATGGATAAAAAGGATCCAACTAAGTGTGAGGTCATGTTTGGGAGTTTCGCTATGGTCGGTCAGCAAAGCGATCCCATGAGGAATTCCATTACTTCTACTAGGACCACCTCCACTACTAGAGTTGTGTATCAGGTCACCCTGACACTAGTTTATCTGCTGAGATAGAGGCATTGAGGGGGGAGATGAAGATGAAGATGAAGGATCGCAAGTGTGAGATATGTCGAGGAGGACACGAGACAGCTGATTGCCCTGTAAGATCACAAGAGGATGTCGACTATATTTCCAACCCGAACCATTTCCAAAATCCTTCATGTAATAACTCTTATAATTCGGGTTAGAAAAATCAATCAAACTGGAGGTCTGGGGAACCCACCAGGGTTCCAACAACAACCTTCGAGTGGATCATTATCAGGTACTGAGTTTAAGGAGTCGAAGGACATTCTACTTGCTCAAAGTCAACAATTGAAACAATATATGGCCTCCAATAATCAGCGACATAGGGAGCACGATCGTATGTTTAAAAATTAAGGAGCTTCACTACAGAATTTGGTGAGGTTGATGGGAGATATGGCAAGATAGTTACAGAAGAATCCACCAGGTGGATTACCAGGTAACACCGTACCTAATCCTAATTCTCATGCTCATGCCAAAGCTGTCATGACTCGGAGTGACAGATGGGCCACAGTTGATCAACCGACGGTAGGTGAGGAGATAGAGATAGAGACTTCCACTAGCGAAGTACAACCCAGGCTAGCCCCAACAAGTATTGCACAGTCCAGTAAGTCTCAGTAGAAGAAGGAGCCCATTCGTGATTATTCATCTAATTCTTTTCCGGGTAGATTCAGGAGAGAAAAGAAAGCAAAGCAATTCTCTAGATTATTATGTTTGTTTAAATAGCTCCACATTAATCTTCCTTTCGTAAAATCTCTAGCGCAAATGCCTAAGTATGCCAAATTCCTGAAGGACATTCTTGGTAATAAGAAGAAGTTGGAGGAGTTATCACATGTGTCTTCGAGTGAGGAGTGCTCAGCGGTTCTCTAAAATCGTCTTCCCAAGAAGATGACTAATCCGGGTAGCTTTACTATTCCATGGTTGATTGGTGATCTATCAGTCAACAATGCTTTGGCCGACCTGGGAGCTATCATAAATTTGATGCCCTATATAGTGTTTCCTAAGCTCAACCTAAGCGAGCCTTCTCCTACTCGTATGAGTCTCTAGCTTGCGGATCGGTCAGTGAAATATCCACAAGCGATTATGAGAACATGTTAGTGAAAGTCGATAAGTTTGTCTTTCCCTAGTTGACTTTGTGATTTTGGACATGTATGAGGATGCTCATGTACCTTTGATTCTAGGTTGACCATTCCTAACTACCGAGAAAGCATTGATTGATGTTTATGATGGTAAGCTAACACTTCGCGTAGAGGATGATAGGGTCACCTTTGATATCAATAGGTCAATTACTCATACTAGAGAGCACGGCGATACGATCTACTTCGTTGACACCATCATGTCACATGTGGTCGTTGCTTGAGTCAGGTTTGTGTGCGTGATGCTTCGGACATGCAAATTGTGGATACGTTTACCCCGGAGTTTGAGATGATTACTACATCATATGGGGAGTCCAAGAGTCATTAAGAGGTTTTTAAGGTAGTTGAGATGAAGGAGCCTGAGGAAAGGCCATTTGTGGAGAGTCCCCCGTCCCTGGAGCTGAAGGATCTACCATCTCATCTAGAGTATGCCTTTTTAGATGAAGGTTCTTAGTTACTTGTCATCAACTCTTCAGAGTTGACAGAGGATGAAAAGACGAGATCGAGGAGTGTGCTTAAGGCACACAAGCAGGCAATCGCGTGGAAGCGTGTTGACATAAAGGGTATTAACCCTTCGTTTGGCACACATAAGATTCTGATGGAGGATGAGTGATGTGTGCAACTGTGTATATTTTAAGCCCTTTTTACACGTTAGTCAAGTTTTAAATTTATAAAACATGATATTTTACTAACACCAAACACACATATGGGCAAGTGCACCCATCGTGAGCGTAGTATAGTGTTGGCAAGATACCGAGGTCGTCCAAGGACACAAGAGCTAGTAGTACCGGTTTATCCTCAACGTCTAATCAAATCAAAAGGTTAGAAAAAGGTTTTTAAACAAGAAAAATAAAACTAACTAAAATGCTGAAAAATAAAATAAAAATAAAAACAGATAGACAAGATGAATCACTTGGCTCCGACTCGTGTTTAGTGTAACCTTTGATTATTTCTGCACTTTTGCACTTTTTAAGAGATTATCTTAGTTATTGTAGTAGGCCCCTCTTTTGAAGGTGATGTTACCCTCAACCCAGTAGTTTGAGTCACCAAGGATACAATCCTAAAGGGTCGGATTATTGAAAGATAATTAATTAAGTTATTAATGCATATTATGGTAGGCCCCTCTTTTGAAGTTGACGTTACCCTCGGCTAAGTAGTCTGAGTCAGCAGGGATACAGTCCTAAGTAGCCGGGTTAAAGTATTAATAGTAGCTTACATATGAGGGGATCAAAGAGTTTGGACCCCCGCCATCCAATACCGGTGGGTATTGAAGGAGGTCCTACTAAATTTGACCCAGGTCCTTGCAAGATCTATACACTGAACAAGGAAAGACTCTTACCAAACCGTTCCCTTAACCCCCGACCAGGTAGCCAACATATCTCCATATAGATCGTGGAGATATGAATGGTGAAAATCTTTTATTTTATATAGACAGTAAAATAATGCCAAGACACCACGGACAAACGATAAGGAAGAATCACCTTCAACATAAGAAATTATTTATTAAAGTCATTAATACATAACCAAATAAAAAGTGCGAAAAGATTAAAAATAAAAAGTATTACACTAGACACTTGTCTTCACCAAGTGATGTAAGAGACTTAGGCAGACATGGCCTTTGATTGTCAAGAACTCTTACGATCAATCTTGGATCCCGAGACAACTCACACATTCTATGATGGACAATGGATGATGGTGGTGGATGATGGTGTTGTGATGGTGGTGGGTGAAGTGTGAGAGAGGTGGTATACTAAGGGATGGTTTGCAAATGAGCCAAGCACCCCTATTTATAGGTTAAACAGCAGCTCGGGCACGGCCCCATGTCCATTGGGCACGGACCCGTGTCCACCTTTCTTCTCTTTCTTCATTAACTGCAGTTTGTCTGCATTAGTTGACCACGACCCCGTATCCGCTGGGCACGCCCCCGTGTGCAGAAGCGTATCTGTACTATCAAGATTTCCCCAGATTCTGCGAATCTTAGAGTTGACCACGACCCCGTGTCCGCTGGGCACACCCCCGTGGTGGGTGATAGAAGCTTCTACAAGTTTGTCTTTTCTGCTGACACTTGGGCACGCCCCCATGTTCATTGAGCACGAGGCGTGTTTAGCCTTCTGTTCTCTTGTTTTGCTTGGGAAGATGCTGTCGGGGAGGCCGGGCATGCCACGTTTATTCCTTTTCTTGTATTTATGTTAGATTTAGCTGCCTTTTTGCTTCTTTTGTTCATTTGAGCTCATTTAATCATGAAAATACAAAAGGAAGACAAAAACACATTTTTTCCAACATTAGTACTAAAAAAGGGTTAGTTTTATGCCACAATTGATGTAATTTATATGTTGCATTTTGCACACATCAAATATCCCCACACTTGAATCTTTGCTTGTCCTCAAGCAAAACTCTTTATAATGTGGCTTTACACTCCCAAATGGAATGGGTAGAAGAGAAGGTTTTTGGGCTTGTCATAGAGTGTCGGGATTTCCAAGATTCTTTATTAAGTTTTATTTTTATTTATTTACAATCCTATTCGTCATGATTTATTTAAAACATTACATAAGATAAATTACTTATTAGGGCATAACATGCCTTTTTAAAATTCCATTTATATACAAGTTCACATACCTCACGGGGGATCACTCAACACTCGGCCGAAGATGTATTTTAGTGAATCACTCAAGAGCGGCATGGAACTTACTCCTACCATAAGCTTGCCAAGCAATCAATCCTCCTCCTTTTTAACTATACACCTTTGTAAATATCAAGAGGACTTTTTGGGGTGAAGGGTTAGGCTTGGGTTAAAGGTAGGTGGTTGGGTTAGTGGTTAGTAAAAAGGGCGAAAGGCGTAAAAAGCGTCGGTTTTCGTAAGACTTGTTATTTTTGAAATTTTTATTTTGATGAAGCTATTATTCAAACAAAGGTATTTTTTGATAAACTTGTTTGTTTATTTCTCTTTTGCTTCATCATCATCATCATGTTTTTTTTGAAAGTCATGAGAAAAACCGAGCTTGTTACTAAAACAAAGGGTTTAAAAATAAAAAGGGTTTTGGTGGGTGAAAGGGTGTTTGTTTTGGGTTATGAAATGAAAAGGTTTAGGCTCAAAGGGGTTAACTAGGGGGATTTTGGGTAGGTGGTAAAAAAATAATGGTGTAGAAATAAAAAGGGTTAGTCCTAATGCCTCCGTCATTTACTTACTCAGGTTTAAGCTGGTAAGGACCGGGAATGTATCGTCGTGGCAAGTTCTAGAGTCGTAAGAACCAAGCGGATATTCACACAAGAAACGAAAAATGAGCAATTAGTTTAAAGATATGTATTTGTATGCTCAATAAAGGCTCAAAACTCACTTTTTGTGGGAATGGGTTTTTATGTGATCAAGTATATAAAATCAAATTTTAAATAAACTTGTCATGCCTTTTCATAATTTTCTTATGTTGGTTCTTTTTATCACGACGCTGTCGGTTGTAAATTTGTAAAAATATAACCTTTTTTAGAACTTGAAATTCCCAAATTAAACCTAGACAAGTAAAAAAAACGAAAATTGATTAGCGGTTCCAATAGAGTTTTGTGTAAGGCTTGTGATTAGGACTTGGAAGATTCAAGGTTTTAGCATCCTCCCCACACTTAAATTACACATTGTCCTCAATGTGTCCCAAAAATAAGTTTTTAGGTTGATTGAATGTGTAAAAAGGTGTGAAAAAGCAAAAATTTGTGTTACTGGGCGTCTGGACACGGCCCCGTGTCGAATGGACACGACCCCGTGGTCAGAGTGCCAGTAACGATTACTTACAGAAGGCGGACACGGGGGCGTGTTGGTTGGACACGACCCCGTGTCTGGCAAAAGTCTGTAGAATTAAACAAACAGCAGGTCTGGGGAAGTGGGCACGGGGGCGTGTCGGCTGGACACGATCCCGTGTAGACAATCTGGAAAGGTGAAAAACAGGTTTCTGGCTTCGGTTTTCCTGTCTCGGCTTTAGTATTACTAATATTTAGCACTCTAAGCCTCGTATGTACCTGTTTTACCAATAAACACTACACCAAACCATAACAAGCGTCCTAAATTACCATCGTTCAAACATCCAAACCACAGAGTTAAAAGAAAAATAAATGCAGAAAGTAAAAAGAGTTAAAGGAAAGTAAATTGTTCAACACACGACAAGCAGGCCGGAAATTGTTCAAGATAAAAGAGGGTTAACCTGTGGGACCTCCTACCAGCTGCTCCTGCCTCTACTCCACCCGCCTAGTCCATGTCCTCATCCTCATCATCTCCTCCTCCGTGCCCCGCCATGTACTCCCGGATGTTCCCAATGTCATCCTGAATGTCAGCGATGTTTCTTTTAATCGCTCCGACCCGGTTGTATCTGTTGCTGGCTACGTTGTAGGTGTTCCTGGTGCACATGAGGTTTTCTTGCATTAAATCATGTAAACTTTGAAAATTAGGAAAACCTCCTCCTTATGAGGAGGATTGGCCCGGATCACCGTGGGGCTGGTATTTGTGTTGAGGAGGATGTTGGAACTGCGGAGCGTGAAGAATGAGTGCCTCTTACGGGTTCCATGCATGCTCCTGGACTCGTTGGAAGCTAACCGATCCGTCTTCGGCTTCATAGATCAAGTTCATGGAGCGGCAAATGTGTATATCCACTCTTCCCGACCATGGGCTTTTTCGGAAAGACCTGGGCATGTTCACGAAGTGCTTGAAGAGACGGTATACCCACCCCCCGAAGAAGATAGGGGTTGGTGGAGAAGCAAGCCGGTTCCAATGCATGTTTTGGAGCAGGAGGTATGGAACATCAAGGTTTCTACGGGTGTGAATGCAATGAAGGACCACCAGATCTCTCAACCCAACAACGCCACTGCTATCATGCCTTTGACTAAGAGAGTAGGTGAGGACCCGGTGAATGTAACGGTAAAGAGGGTCCCTCAACCTAGTGCTCTTAGTAGTGCTTGGGTTGTAGTGCCCTTCTCCTATTTGAGCCCAAGCGGCTTGGTGTTCGTTTTCTAATAATTCTCGTAACCCTCTGGTGTTTTCTTCATTAACCGCATCTTCCTCCGCATACAACCCAACTATCGACCCAAACTGTGCCATCGAGATAGAGTACGTAGTCCCCCCACATCTGAATTCTACCCCATCATTATCAAATGGGTCGCACCTTGAATTGAACACGAATGTGCTATAGAATTCCAGAGTATATTCGGGAACCGAGCGAAGGCGAGTAGTAAGGGCGACTCTCAACGGCCCGGTGACTAGGTTGTTGAAGCGGTCCCATTGATTCACTAATCCCAAAAGATCCGTGCACACTTGTCTTGGGTATTCCTCCTGTCTGGTTCGAAGTACGTCATATCTTGCTTTAGCATCGAGCTCATTTGCATTGAACCTTGTGAATCTCTTCGATATCTGAAAGAATACACCAAAAGTTAGCACGAAACAGTGAGATTTTCGGAGAAAACTGAAAACAGCTAGCTGGACACGACCCCGTGTTCAGCGGACACGACCCCGTGTCCAGGCGTCTGTTACTCAAAAACTTCATTTTTTGAACCGGTCCCGAAAACCTGAAAATTTTTGGTTCAGTATGTGCGGTTTCCCCCGAAAATGAAACCCCAAGTGCCGTTTTTCCCAAAACAAACCGTTTACCCCTTTGATTTTCTCTTTTTCGGTTCAAAAACAAGGGTTTGAGGTTTTTGTGAGAAATCGGGCAAATCTATGAACAATACAAGTGGATTTACTTCCTATAACACTAATCTAAACTAATGCTAATAGATTTATGCAAAAATGAAGTTCAAGAACCCTAGATTTTTCCCCAAATTTTTGATGTTTTAACTACATGCAAATGCTTAATCTAACTACTAATGATGATAGAATCATACCTTGATGTTGTTAGAAGTAGAGGAGACGTCGAAATCTTGCAGAAAAATCGCCTGAACCAGAGCGTTTTCGGGGAAACGGGGCGTGTGGAAATGAAGAAACTGTTTTAAAAAAGGGTTTTATCCCGACAGTTGCGCGGACACGGCCCCGTGTCCAGCGGACACGGCCTCGTGCCGAGCAATTTTTTTTAGTGCTCGTGTGAGTGCCCCTTGTTTCCCAAAAACTTGGTTAGAAGACTTACCGATTTAGATGTCAACCCGTTTGTTCGTAACTTACCAGGTATGATGTTGATGCTTATTCTTCAACCGTTTGAAGCGAGATTTCTTCCTCTTCATCCTCAATGAATCCTTGATAGAGCTTCAGCCAGGCCATTGACTTTGAATGGAATTCCATTCTGAGATTTAATTTCTACTGCACCGTGTGGGAAAATATGGGTGATGGAAAAAGGTCCTGACCACCTAGACTTTAATTTACCAGAAAACAATCAAAGTCGATAATTAAACAATAGAACCTGATCTCCTACTCGAAATTTATTAGGTTTAATATGTTTGTCGTGTAAAGTTTTCATTCTTTCCTTATAAATTTCAGAGTTTGAGTATGCATAATTTCTTAACTCGTCTAATTCATTTAATTGACAAAATCGATTTTTACCGGCAAATTCTAAATCAAGGTTTACATTTTTAATTGCCCAGTAGGCCTTGTGAGCTATTTCTACTGGCAAATGAAAACTTTTTCCATAGACGAGCTTATATGTGGTTGTACCTATTGTTGTTTTATAAGCAGTTCGAAAAGCCCATAAAGCATCATCTAATTTATCGGCCTATTCCTTTTTATTTAACCCTACGGTTTTTTCGAGTATTCGTTTTAAACCTCTATTAGTCACTTCGGCTTGTCCGTTTGTTTGAGGATGATATGCTGTTGAGACCCGATGATAGACCCCATATCTTGTTAAGATTTTTTCAAGTTGATGGTTACAAAAATGGGTACCTCTATCACTTATTAATGCTTTAGGTGTACCAAAACGAGAGAATAAATTTTTTTTAGAAATCTTACCACATCTCTTCCATCATTTGTTGGAAGTGCCTCGGCCTCGGCCCATTTAGACAGGTAATCTACTGCCACAAGTATATATTTGTTTCCTTTTGACGGTGGGAAAGGTCCCATAAAGTCGAGTCCCCACACATCAAAAATTTCACAAACAAGAATACCATTTTGGGGCATTTCGTTTTTGAAAGAAATATTACATGTCCTTTGGCAAGCATCACATGTCTTGACAAGACTTTAGGCGTCTTTGTAAATGGTTGGCCAATAAAATCCTGAATCAAATACCTTTCGTGCGGTACTAGCGGCACCATGATGTCCTCCGTATGGACCTTCATGACAATGGCGGAGAATTCTTCGTGCTTCACTACCATGTACGCACCGTCGGATGAGTTGGTCGGCACACATTTTGAAAAGATAAGGATCTTCCTAAAAATAATGTTTTACATCAGCAAAGAATTTCTTTCTTTGATGATGTGGCCAACCTTTTGCGACTATACCGCTAGCTAGGTAGTTAGCATAGTTGGCGTACCATGGTTCTTGTCTGTATTCCACCATTTCTAGGGACTCCGTTGGAAATTTTTCATTGATTTGCTCGTCCCTGGTTGCCTCCAAAGCTGGGTCTTCTAAGCGTGAAAGATGATATGTTGCGGTGTTTTCTGCTCATCTTTTGTCTTTGATTTCAATATCAAATTCTTGGTGGTGTAAAATCCACCGAATCAAACGTGGTTTTGCGTCCTGCTTTTTGAAGAGATATCGAATGGCTGCATGATCTGTATAGACTATTGTTTTAGAAAGAACAAGATAAGAACGAAATTTATCAAAAGCAAATACCACAACTAGTAACTCTTTTTCAGTTGTTATGTAATTTTCATGTGTATCGTTAAGTGTTTTACTAGCATAATAAATTGGGTGAAAATGTTTTTCTTTTCTTTGTCCCAAGACAACTCCAACTACAAAGTCACTTGCATCACACATGATTTCGAAAGGAAATTTCCAATCAGGCGCTATCATGATAGGTGCATTGACCAGCATTTCCTTTAGGGTTAGAAATGCTTGATTGCAATCCTTGTCAAAGATGAAAGGGGCATCTTTTTCAAGTAATTTTGTTAGAGGCCTTGAGATTTTAGAAAAGTCTTTGATAAACCGCCTATAAAATCCGGCATGCCCTAGGAAGCTTCTGATAGCTCTAATGGAGGATGGGGGTGGTAATCGAGAAATAGTGTCTATTTTGGCTCGATCAGCCTCCATTCCTTCGCTCGAGATTTTATGACCGAGTACTATTCCCTCCGTTACCATGAAATGGCATTTTTCCCAGTTAAGGGCGAGGTTAGTTTCCTCACATCGGGATAGCATTCGCTCAAGGTTATCGAGGCATTGGTCGTATGAATCCCCAAAGATAGGAAAGTCGTCCATGAAGACTTCCATTGTCTTTTCTATCATGTCATGGAAGATGGCTACCATGCAACGTTGAAATGTTTCAGGGGCATTACATAGACCAAATGGCATGCCTCGATAAGCAAAAGTTCCATAGGGACATGTGAAGGTTGTCTTTTCTTGGTCTTCAGGTGCTATCGGGATTTGAAAGTAACCTGAAAAACCATCCAAGAAACAGTAAAATTTATGACCGGATAATCTTTCTAACATTTGATCAATGAAGGGCAAAGGAAAGTGATATTTCCTTGTTGCTTCATTTAATCTTCTATAATCTATACATACTCTCCATCCTGTGACGGTTCTTGCTGGTATTAATTCATTCTTTTCGTTAGTTATTACCGTCATACCTCCTTTCTTTGGAACTACTTGAACGGGACTTACCCAAGGACTATCGGAGATAGGATAAATAAGTCCGACGTCAAGTAATTTGATGACTTCGTTTTTAACCACTTCTTGAACATTTTGATTTACTCGACGTTGTGGTTGTATTACCGATTTGTAGTCATCATTCATTAAAATTTTGTGTGTGCACATGGAAGGTCTTATTCCTTTAATGTCTACAAGCTTCTAAGCGATCGCATTTTGTGTTTTTTCAAAAGTTTAATTAATTTTTCTTTTTCTAAACTACCTAATTTAGATGAAATAATTACAGGTGATTTACCATCTTTGTCTAGAAAAGCATATTCCAAACCTTTTGGAAGTTCTTTGAGCTCAAGCGGTGGGTCTTTAGGAGACTCCTTATTTGGTTGCTTATTTTGATCAAGAACTTTGAAAGTTTGTTCTATGGCGACCTCTTCTTCAACAAAGTGGTCAATCTTTTCACTTGTATCGGGTGGTTCATCTTCATCTTCAATTAGGGGGTCATTATTGCCAAATGGATATTTCATTGATCGCTCAAGATCGACACTCTTTTTAAATGCCCCTAATTGAATAGATAGATTGTTGTACTTTCGGTTTTTCAAAGCTTCGTGGGTTATTACAAAAGGTCGTCCCAACACTAGAGGAGTGTCATCGAGGATGACTAAGTCGGTTAGGATTACCAATTGATTTGTTTGAACCAAGACATCCTCAACTACGTCGATTGATTTTATTACTTTCCGATCGGATAGAAAAATGGGTATTTGAAGTGGAGAAAAATCACTAATACTTAATTTTTCGAAAATGTAGTTGAGCATTATGTTAACACAAAGATCTTTATCAATTGTGACATTACTAATAAACGAATTTTGAAAAAAAAATCATGGAACCGGTGTAATGTTGATTTCAAATGGGTCTTCTTTTATTAGCGAGGTTTGATCATTAGTTAACTTAATGCTTACCATTTCGTCAATTTTAGTGTTAGTGTTTAACTCTTTTAAAAACTTAGCATGAGTGGGTACTAAACAGTGATTTTCAAAAGAAGGTGACAAGAGATTAATTTCTTCAAAATTAGACTCTTCTTGAATTTTAACATTAACGGACTCACCTTTTTCGTTGTTTAACTCATGTGTCGGTTTTTCACTTATTTGTTCTTCCATTTTTACACTTTCAACTATCTCTTCTTTATTACAAGTTAATTCTTCTCTTGCGCGGGACTCCTCTTCCCTTGCGCGAGATTCTTTTATGCAGCGTTCGATAGTTTTAATGTGTTCTAATATCCTATCGGTCACTTCGGTGATAGAGTAAGGATCGGGATTTTCAAAGCTTGAACCTGGTTGTTCGATCCTTTGTTCCTCATAATACTCATAGGAAGTAGACGGTTCATACCATTGTTCTTCATTGTAAGTATATGATGGATAAGGGTCGTAATTTTGTTCTTCATAATACTCATATGAGGTGGGTTGTTCACACCATGGTTCTTCATAATAAGTATACGAAGGTGGTGGCTCATATCTTGGTTCCTCAAAGTATGAGTATGAAGGCTCATACCTCGGTTCATCAAAATATGAGTATGAGGGAGGAGGTTCATACCTTTGGTCTTCATAGAATGTGTATGAAGTCGATGGCTCGTACCTGGGCTCCTCATAGTAGGTGTATGAAGTGGATGGTTGAATTAAGTCACAATATTGTACCGAGTGAGTGTTACCGCAATTGGTGCAATAGTCTTCCCTATAATCATCCTCCTCATAGGTGTAGTTGTAGCCTCCTGAGTATTGATCCATAAGAATCAATCAGCAGACCACAACAGAGTCTCGAGACCAGAAAACAAAAATAAAGACGGAAACAGAGGCTGGACACGGCCCCGTGTTCAGTGGACACGGCCCCGTGTTCAATGGACACGGCCCCGTGTTCAAAATCTGCATCTGGGCGTTTGAATTAAAGTTACTGGTTTCGTTGAGCATGGGGGCGTGTTCAGTGAGCACGGCCCCATGTTCAGGCTCTGTATCTGGGTGTTTTATGAAAAATATGCAGCACGGCCCCGTGTTCAACCTACTGTAAATGCAAAACTAAACTAAAATGCAGAAAAATATGCGCGCGTTTTGAAAAAGGTTTTGAAAAACTGATTAGGCCGTCAATTTTAAGCTTCTTAAAATCCTTGTATCCCCGGCAACGCCGCCAAAAACTTGATGTGTGCAAGTGTGTATATATATTTAAGTATATTTTAAGCCCTTTTTACACGTTAGTCAAGTTTTAAATTTATAAAACACGATATTTTACTAACACCAAACACACATATGGGCAAGTGCACCCATCGTGAGCGTAGTATAGTGTTGGCAAGATACCGAGGTCGTCCAAGGACACAAGAGCTTTTAGTACCGGTTTATCCTCAACGTCTAATCAAATCAAAAGGTTAGAAAAAAGTTTTTAAACAAGAAAAATAAAACTAACTAAAATGCTGAAAAATAAAATAAAAATAAAAACAGATAGACAAGATGAATCACTTGGCTCCGACTTGTGTTTTGTAAGGACCTTCAAAAATGTCCCAAAACGACCCACAAGTAAAAACCCGGACCCCTGAAACCATAATCCGTATCAAAAATCAAGAAAATAAGATTTTTTGGTCTTCAGGCGGGCCGCGTAAGGGTTAAGTATAACCTCACGGGGGCCGCGTCAAACTTGCATTGACCAGATAAGCGTTCAGATCCACGTGTCACACACGTGGCATGTCTACCCGTGACACAGATGCCCTAATCTACGAACTAGACCTCCACGCGGGCCGCGTAAGGGTCAAGCCAAGGTTTACGCGGGCCGCGTGAACCCCAAATTTCACCTATAAATAGCTTGGATCAGGAGCAGTCCAGTGGTGTCGAAAATCACTTTCAAAATCAAAGTTATACTGTCCAAAGTCGAAATTACAATTCACAGTAGTGCAACGCTGCTACGATACCGGGTATTAACTCGATCGCTGCTACGATTCAATGTCCGATCGATTGAAACTATCCAATGGATGTTTAAGTGCTGCCCACATTAGGGCCATACTTTGTCATTAGTCGTAAATTCGACGGATGTTTAAGTATAGCACTTTGTCATTCGTTGTGAGGGCTTTGATCTCGTGAGTTATCGTAAATGCTGTATTAGTTACTGACCTAGTTCGTGTGCATTGTTATTTAAATTAGGTTACAAGGCTAGTCAGTATGCTAAATTTTGCCCGTATAAATCTGCAATGTGAGTCATTCTCTTTTATCAAATGTATTTTACAATACTCCAATCATTTTCAAAAGTTATAATTACAGGAATTAAGTCATGGTTATCTTGAATCACTGGCTAATTGGGGTATTGTGCATATTACTAATTTCTCACGGTTAGGCTAATAAATCCTAACAGTGATAATCATCACTACTTGGGGAAAGACCCAATAGTGGTATGACCATCGTCACCAGGTGACACGGCGTCAGATAAAAATAAGATAGAAGCCATTGTAATTGCTCTTATGTTGTAATTTATAACTATGTGTCATTTTATCAAATTGAGTGACTCACCAGTATTTCCCCGCTGATAAAATATTTTTAAAACTGTTTCAGGCGACCTGCTATAAATCAAGGAAAACGTGCTACGGAGCACTAACCAGCTTGAAGAGGTGGCTCAGTTAAAATAAATAAATATGTTTTTATGAATCAGGGAATTCCCTAGTGAAATTCCTCTATTGTAAATCTCGGGGTTATCCCGAATTATGAAATAAAATAATCGGGCATTTTCAAAGTTTAAAAGATCCTGTTAAATCTTCCGCTGTCGCATCAATTAATAAATACCACGGGTTCCTGTCCCGTGGCTCCTGACCGGGTCATACCGCGGCTGGGGTCGTGACAAGAAAAGGTGGTATCAGAGCCACTGATTTAAATACTATTAAGTATTTAAAATACTTAATTTTCCTGATTAATGTCTTGTGATTATATGTTTTAACTGACTATTTGTTAGTTATAGTATTAGTAAGCAAAGAATTTCGGATATCTGTCTTAAATTAGATAGTTCACCGAAAGATAAGGGAACTTCATCCCAATCAAATTCCTTAAGATACTCAGCAGATACTGAGGAGGGAATTTTTGTTCGTAAAGCACAGTATGAGAAACCACTTACCCTAATAAAAGAAGTTTGATTATTAGGAAAAGTCAAGAGAAAATAAGGAAGTCACAACTAAAAGGAGTGATGATTAATAAGGAAACTCAGGAAATAGACACTAAACCACCATGGGAAGGTGAGTTAGATGAGAAATGGGAAAATCTCTACACGTTAGCTACTACAGCAGTAAATGCTAACTTATAGTTAAATCACCAAACCAGTATCATCACCTATGCTACCTACAAGCCAAAAACTTTAATCTATTAAATAACCACTAGTATATTTCAAATTTAGTTGTAATAAATATATATTGTTTCGATAAACAGTTTGTATAAATTAGATAATTATAATTAATATTAAGTTTTCTAAATTGCCATTCTGTGATTATGTGAAAAATCAAGTTACAAAATTTTAATCTAGAATTTTGTATGTTTCTTCCTAACTGCTAAACAACATGAATGAATTATCTGAAGCCCTTCAGAATCTCAATCTCTATCCTGTTAATGTGGAAGTTTCCAAAGATTTTACCGGGTATTGTGCTAACATAGAGGAACCTATGGAATTTCAAACCCAACCTCTGGAGAAACCAAAGCCAAAGAAGAGAAGAAGAATTGTGGGCTGGAGGCGTGTGCGCAGGAGAAAACCAGCGACACGGAAAATTACCAAGACGGAAGATTCCAAAGGTAAAGGCAAGGAAATAGAGATTGGAGAAAGTTCTAGGCAAGATCAGGAGATGCCATCCTGGGAGGAGTTATGTTGGTGCATGTTTGTGACAACAGCTTAGATTTGGTCTTTGGATATCTTGTAATTAGTTAAACGATAAACAGTTAGCGGGTTTAGCTTTGTAATAGTTAGTTGTAATGTTTGGGCTAACCAAACCCATACTTATGGGGTTGTGGGGCGAATTGGGCTTGTCCAATTCGCAGTCCATGATGTTTAGCCTTGGCCCAAGTTGCAACCTTGTGTTATATAAACAAGGTTAGGCTTTAGGGTTTAGGTTAATCAGTAAATCAGCCAGAACATTGTTTGAGAGCAAATTCGTGAGAGTGCTAAGGCTTGGACGAATTTGAGAGTAGTTAGGGTTTGATTGATTGTAAAACATTTGTTTGGATAATCAATAGAAACCCGGTTTGAAAGTGTCTTGTTGTTTCTGTTCTTCTACTTGTTTCTGTGATATTCTGATCAAGAGGATTCCGCACTCTTGATTGGAAAGACAATTCTATGAAAGATCCATACGAATAGGGGACCTACAATTGGTATCGGACTGGACAAAGTGAAAGGTGGTAGAATTACAGGACGAGGAAAGGTGACCAATGGGAAGATCACACTGGACAAAGTGAACTATGTGGAGCAGCTTAAACACAATCTGATGAGCGTGTCTCAAGTTTGCGACAAGGGTCACTCGGTCCATTTTACCAAGAATGAAGCATTAGTGTTGAAACCAGGTTTGAAGATTCCAGACGATTGGATAGTGATGCGAGCGCCAAGGAGAAATGACACTTATGTCATGGACATGGGTGCTAAGGATCCAACTGCTGTGGTGGCGTGTTTACTATCAAAAGCATCTGAAGCTGAATCGATGTTGTGGCATAGACGCATGGCCCATATTCACTATCGAAAAATGAATTACCTTGTTAAAAATGAGCTAGTGAAAGGGGTTCCATTGCAGAGGTTTCACGTGGAGGATAAATGTCTTCCATGTCAAAAGGGAAAACAACATAAGAAACCTCACAAATCTAAAACAGTAAATTCCATAGATGCCCCTTATGAATTACTTCACATGGATTTATTCGGTCCAGTGAACGTGAGGAGCATAGGTGGAAAGTACTATTGTTTAGTTGTCACTGATGATTACTCACGTTATTCATGGGTTTTCTTTTTAGGTACAAAAGATGAGACGGCAGAGATGCTGATAGATCTTTTTACGAAATTGGAAAACGTCCATGATGCAAGGATAAAGAGGATAAGGAGTGATAATGGCACGGAGTTCAAGAATCGAGTTCTGGATCTCTACTGTCTTCGAAAAGGAATTGAACATCAATATTCTGCTCCTTATACACCTCAACAAAATGGAGTTGCTGAGAGGAAAAACAGGACGTTGATTGAAGCCGCTAGGACGATGCTTTCAGATTCAAAGCTACCAGTTCTTTTCTGGGGAGAAGCTGTGAATACAGCTTGCTACGTCTTAAACAAAGTTTTGACTGTTAAACGTTTTAATAAAACTTGTCATGAGTTGATGTTTAACAAGAAACCAAACTTAGAAGGCTTTGAACCATTTGGATTACCCTGCACCATTGTGCGAAATAAAGATAAACAAAAATTCGGTGAGGTGGCTGACGAAGGCTACTTTCTAGGTTACGTACCTGGCGCACCGAATAAAAGGGTTTTTAATCTAAAAACTGGTAAAATTGAGGTTGTTTACAATGTTGAAATTACTACATACAAACCTCAACAATCAACGAGTGGTCCTGCTATATTATATGATTATGAAAGCACTTTTAAATCATTTAATATTCCTGAGTTTCCAAATGCAGATGATTCTCAGTTAATTCAGACAATGATTGGTGGAGACGATGAAGGCGAGTTCATGCCTAGATCGAATGTTGATATGACAGATGCTGCGGAAACTTCCCATGGTGCTGCTGATCCTGATTCAAGTGATAGTGACTCTGAACCCATTGAGGGGGAGGATTTCATTAATCCATTTGCAGATCAGAACATACAGGGGGAGGTTGGATCAAACCTGGGTGATAATTTAGAAGTGGATACCGTTGCTACTACACGAGCAAATAGAGATCATCCAGTTGACATGATACTTGGAGATCCTACTGCAGGTGTTCAGACGAGAAGAAGCATAGCAGCGAATTCTGGTTTATTTGTGTCGATTGAGAAGACTGGGATTGTGAATGAATGCTTGTATAGTTGCTTTATTTCCCAAGAGGAGCCTAAAAACATTCACATGGCTCTTAAAGATAATTCATGGGTTGAAGCTATGCAAGAGGAATTGGCACAATTTGCGAAGTTGAAGGTTTGGGAGTTGGTTGACCTTCCTAAAGGTGAGAGAGAGATAGGCACTAAATGGGTGTTTAAGTGCAAGAAGGATGACAGAGGGATAGTGACGCGAAACAAGGCTCGATTGGTGGTAAAAGGTTTCAATCAGCAAGAAGGGATTGATTACAATGAAGTGTTTGCACCAGTGGCAAGGTTGGAGGCAATTCGGTTGTTTCTAGCTTTCGCAACATTCAAGGGCTTTAAAGTTTACCAACTAGACGTGAAGAGTGCATTTCTTTACGGGAAAGTCCAAGAAGTGGTGTATGTCTCACAACCAGATGGGTTCGTTGATCCAGATTATCCAGATCGAGTGTACAAACTTGATAAGGCTTTGTATGGGTTACATCAAGCTCCCAGGGCGTGGTACGAGACACTGTCTACACATCTGATCAAGAATGGTTTTGAAAGAGGTCAGATTGACAGTACACTGTTCATCAAGAGGAAGAAGGAAGATTTTCTGCTAGTACAGGTGTACGTGGATGACATCATCTTTGGGTCATCAGATGAGAGCATGTGTAAAGAGTTTGAGCAGGTGATGAAGAGTAAGTTCGAAATGAGCGCTATGGGTGAGCTGTCTTACTTTCTGGGATTACAAGTTGAACAGAAGGAGGATGGGATGTTTATTCATCAAACAAAGTATGTGTATGAAATTTTGAGTCGGTTCAAAATGAATGATTGCTCTACTTTCAACACACCCATATGTGAAAATCACAATCTTGGCCCAGATCACGAAAGTACTGAAGACGTTGATCCAACTCAATACAGGGCAATGATTGGTTCTCTAATGTACTTGACTGCTTCAAGACCTGACATTATGTTTGCAGTATGCTTGTGTGCTAGATATCAGGCGAATCCAAAAGAGTCACACATGAAAGCAGTGAAGCGTATTCTTCGTTACTTGAAGGGGAAACCTAAACTTGGGTTGTGGTATCCAGCTGATAGTGATCTGAATTTTGTCGCTTACACTGACTCAGACTTTGGAGGATGCAAGTCGAACAGGAAGTCTACAACAGGTGGTTGTCAGTTCTTAGGAGGCAGGATCGTGTCTTGGCAATGCAAGAAGCAATCCTGTGTGTCTACATCTACGTGTGAAGCTGAATATATTGCTGCGGGTAGCTGCTGCTCTCAGGTTCTCTGGATACAACAGCAGATGCGCGATTACGGTTTGGATTTCACTCGTACTCCTATTATGATAGACAATAATGCTACAATTTCTATAACTAATAATCCCGTGAAACACAGTCGCACAAAACATATTGACATACGTCATCATTTTATACGGGATTGTGCTGAAAAACGACTAATTGAATTACATCGAGTTGACACAGAAGATAACCTGGCAGATCTTTATACTAAAGCTTTTGACAGGGCTCGCTTTGAACACTTAGTCGAACTCAACGGGATGAGGAATCCTGAATAACTGGTTTTTCATAAGAATTTTTGTAAATAGTTTACTGCTTTTCTTAAAAATCAAAAATACAAAAACATTAAAAATTTTGAAAATAAAAACAATAGAAAAACAAAAATGAGTTATCACTGTGTGAAAAAGGAGAAATGATAGTACATCAGCAAGTTAGACTGTCACACTGAAACTGAAATTAAAATGCTTAAGTGTGATAGCAGCTTCATTATATGATGTATCAGTAGGCAAAAAGCATGAAATAATCAACTTACCAATGTGATATAAACATAAATGAAATGTGTATGAGTGGGGAACACATCAGTGGTGTATGGTTTAATGACCTTAAATCTTGTGTTGATAGATTGCCAAAATCTGAAGTTTTGGGTCTTTATACTGTTATTTCATCTGGGGATATCTTGGCTGTCTTTGTTCATAACTAAAATTGTACATGACCCCAGGATAGAAAGTCACTTGGAATTAGCACATTTCTATTTGAATGTTTGTATGTTGTCCCGATACACATAATTTTGATCTGATTCTGAAATCTTCTCTGAAAAAAGTCGTGTACCTCCTTTGCTGCATCCAGATATATGCTGACCTGGAGGTGCTAGGCAACGACAGCTTCTGCTGCATCCAGATACATGCTGACCTAGCTGTACGTTGTCGCGCTATAGATCTAATACACCCGAAAGAGGCCCTCAAGTGCCCAAAAGAAACCCAATAAACCTATATCAAACTGAGAAAACTCATTTGATCTGTATATTATACCATCTCTCCTAAAGATCTATTCTGTTCTCTTCTCAACCTATTCCCAGTTAAGATTTCAGAAATCTGGATTGGACTTGTGAAATATGTGGTAGGGAAGATACTTGCATGATAGAGTGTGTTGTTTATATTTCCAGGATTTGATTACTATTTATTTGGGTGTTCATTGTTAAGCAATCAAAACATGATAAAACAGATTATATGCAGACCTAGACTCTGTCAGGATATCTTAAAGGATGACATCAGTATACTCACCTACTACGATGAATCTTTGTGCATACCTTGATCGTGGGGGTATATCCTGAAGTGGGACACACTAATATATCAGAAGTAATATTACCTTAACGTATCATACGGTAATGGTACTTGAAATGTTCATGCATTTTGTTTAAGTGGACAAACATACTGGTAATCGTTTTGGACTGCTTTTCACGAAAAATTAAATAAAGAATTATCTAATAGTGTGAAACAGTTTGATTGTGCTGATATGATCTTCTTACCAGTGATTCTCCCAAAAATAGAGTGTTTATTGCTTTTGTTATTTACTTGTTTTCAGAAAATATAAAAATCCAAAAATAGTGTCTTTTACTGTTTAAAATTCTTAACGTACGGAAAACTGTTATTCTTGGAGGAATTGTTACTGATAGGGGGAGACAGTGTTGGAAAGTGAGTTCAAAATTTTAAATCATGCGGGTTATAGAGTGTGTGATTAAAAAGTTTTGCGTGTTGGTAATGAAATTGAAAATGCTTAATCTGTTATACAGTTTGACAAATCTCTTGAATAATAATAATTTGTTTAACTTATGTTGAAAAATTCTTATGGTTTCTCGAGATGTTTGTTTTAGAGTATACAGATTGAAGCAGTGTGTTGCTGAGAAGTTGCTGTGTTGCTGAGTTGCTGTGAAGATGAGAGTTTGATTGGATGCATGGTAGAACCTCCTTTCTATATTGCAGACAAAGTGAAGAGTTTGAAGATTGCTATACAAATGCTAAACTGGAGTTTACTCAAACGCTAAAGTTTTGAAGATTTGGTGATTGGATGCATCAGCTTAGGGGGAGTCTGTTGCTGACAGAAGCTATTGAAGCTGAAGCTATCCAAAGACCAAAGACAGTGCAAGACTATATGATGATTGCAAGACGACTGAAGACAAAGTTATGTTATGAAGCTATTGTCAAGGGGGAGTTTGTTGGTGCATGTTTGTGACAACAGCTTAGATTTGGTCTTTGGATATCTTGTAATTAGTTAAACGATAAATAGTTAGCGGGTTTAGCTTTGTAATAGTTAGTTGTAATGTTTGGGCTAACCAAACCCATACTTATGGGGTTGTGGGGCGAATTGGGCTTGTCCAATTCGCAGTCCATGATGTTTAGCCTTGGCCCAAGTTGCAACCTTGTGTTATATAAACAAGGTTAGGCTTTAGGGTTTAGGTTAATCAGTAAATCAGCCAGAACATTGTTTAAGAGCAAATTCGTGAGAGTGCTAAGGCTTGGACGAATTTGAGAGTAGTTAGGGTTTGATTGATTGTAAAACGTTTGTTTGGATAATCAATAGAAACCCGGTTTGAAAGTGTCTTGTTGTTTCTGTTCTTCTACTTGTTTCTGTGATATTCTGATCAAGAGGATTCCGCACTCTTGATTGGAAAGACAATTCTGTGAAAGATCCATACGAATAGGGGACCTACAAGTTAGATCATAAACTAGCACTTAGTGACCTCATCGGACCTGCCGGTGAAAATCTTTTTAATTACCCAGCGGAAGCACAACTTCCAGTTGACCTAGAGCCTGAAATCCCAGATCCTATTATCCACACCCAACCTCTACTTGCAGAGTTAGAAGAATAGTGGACCACCGACTGGCAGTTCCAGAATCTCCTAAATAACCCTGATACCTTTTTCCCTCAATTCGACCCAGAACCTCCACTATACCCACCTATGAGCATGGAAAATCTGGCTGAACTCTGCCATTTTGGCGAGGAGCTGGTAGATGCAGGGAACAGAATCCGAGAGGTAGGAGAGAGGATCTCCTGGAAGTACGACGAGAGGGAACGTCGTTTCTGAGATGCCAGTTGACTAAAGTTGTGGGGTTGTAGAAGAATGTGTGTAATAATAATAATATAATCATAAAAATATAATTATGTGAAAAAAAACTATGTAAGATAACCAGTTTGTACGGATGCCTAATATATATATATATATATATATATATATATAAATATCGAAAGTCGAAAGATCGACAATTTTGGCTATATTTGTTTACGTGATTATGTGCAATTATTTTGTTATGTTTTATTATTAATTATTTTATACTAATCACTTATATAAATTAATTACCATATGGCAAACACAGGTAATGAACCCGATAATGAAGTTAATCAATCTGAGCATAACAATGAAGATCAATTTCTAAATAGGCAAGATATCGAAAATATCGTTGCTCAGGGAATAGCCAACGCTATTCCAGCAATACTTGCTGCTGCTCGAAATCCAATTGTACCTCAAATTATTCCTAGCAAACGTACACATGAAGACAATTTCAGTAATAGTATAAACGGAGGCGGCAACAACAATAATAACAATAATGATAATGTACTGCAAGCCCCAACTCTCAAAAGAATGAAAGCTGCAGCACCTGGTTGCACTTATAAGGAATTTCTTGCCTGTAAACCAGCTGAATTTGCAGGCAATGAAGGGGCGACTGTGGCACTGCGTTGGTTGGAGAAAACCGAAGCAGTAATTATGATATGTAAATGTGTCGAGGAAGATAAGGTCATGTATGCGTCGCATCTTTTTAAAGAAGGGGCGCTAGACTGGTGGAATACGGTACTTCAAGCCAAAGGAAGAAATATGGCCTATGCCATGAGTTGGGAAGAATTCCAGCAGCTAGTGGAAAGAAAATTCTGCCCTGAATACGAAAAGGAACAAATGACAAATAAATTCCTGAACCACCGAATGGTGGATGTAGACTGTCGAGGGTATACTTCGACATTCTTCGAGTATGCGAGAGTGGTACCAACCTTGGCTTCGCCAGAGCCGGTGCTTATTTCCCGCTATATTTGGGGATTGATTGATGAAATCCGTGATATCGTTAAAGCTGCGAGACCCTGCACTATTGACGATGCAGTGGAATTAGCTAACACCCTAACGGACGGACTGGTACGCACAAGAGAAGAAACCAGGAAAAAGGAAGTAGCCCAAAAGATTACCTAAGGATTCCGTATGGGTAATCGTAGTAATTTCAAGAGAAAGGGATCCGGGCAATCTTCCACTGTTCCATTTTGCAATACATGCAAAAGGAAGCATTTTGGAAGATGCAAAGGATATTGCAATTTCTGCAAAAAATCCCAGGGCACCAAGAAGAAGACTGCAGGAAGAAGAAAGCAACAGTCTGCTACAACTGTGGAGAAGCTGGACACTTTAGGCCAGACTGCGCAAAACTGATCAAACCAGCCGATAACAAAGCCAAACCTACAGAAGGAACTAGCAAGAAGAATGCAAGAGCCTTCCAGTTGACTACTCAGGAAGCAGAACTAATTCCTGACGTAATAGCTGGTACGTTCCTAGTTCACGACGTTTATGCAAAAGTATTATTTGACTCTGGTGCAAACCAAAGTTTTATAAATACTTCATTCTGCCAAACTCTTAACTTACCCTTAACCAACCTTAGGCAGATTTTTACAGTCGAGACGGCAGATGGGAATTCTGTTAAAATAAATAAGGTTGTGCGAGAAGGAATGATAGAACTTTTAGGTCATAAATTTTCGGCAAGCCTGTTACCTATGAATTTAGCCGGATTTGATGTTGTGTTAGGAATGGATTGGTTAGTAGCCAACCATGCTCGAATTCTTTGTGATAAGAATTCCATAGAAATTCATACACCCTCAGGAGAATTAGTGGTGATTACAGGAGATAAGCCACGAAAGCCAATGAAATTCATTTCAGTAATGAAATTGGCCAGTTATTCAAGAAA
>JARYGA010051885.1:0-29268 GCA_030545235.1 Helianthus tuberosus | reverse complement strand
AAAAACTTAGCATGAGTAGGTACTAAACAATGATTTTCAAAAGAAGGTGACAAGAGATTAATTTCTTCAAAATTAGACTCTTCTTGAATTTTAACGTTAACGGACTCACCTTTTTCGTTGTTTAACTCATGTGTCGGTTTTTCACTTATTTGTTCTTCCATTTTTACACTCTCAACTATCTCTTCTTTATCTAATTCTTCTCTTGCGCGGGATTCCTCTTCCCTTGCGCGAGATTCTTTTATGTAGCGCTCGATAGTTTGAAGGTGTTCTAATATCCTATCGGTCACTTCGGTGATAGAGTAAGGATCAGGATTTTCAAAGCTTGAATCCGGTTGTTCGATCCTTTGTTCCTCATAATACTCATAGGAAGTAGATGGTTCATACCATTGTTCTTCATTGTAAGTATATGATGGATAAGGGTCGTAATTTTGTTCTTCATAATACTCATATGAGGTGGGTTGTTCACGCCATGGTTCCTCATAATAAGTATACGAAGGTGGTGGCTCATATCTTGGTTCCTCAAAGTATGAGTATGAAGGCTCATACCTTGGTTCATCAAAATATGAGTATGAGGGAGAAGGTTCATACCTTTGGTCTTCATAGGATGTGTATGAAGTTGATGGCTCGTACCAGGGCTCCTCATAGTAGGTGTATGAAGTGGACGGTTGATATAAGTTACAATATTGAACCAAGTGCGGGTCACCACAATTAGTGCAATAATTATTCCTATAATCATCCTCCTTATAGGTGTAGTTATAACCTCCTGAGTATTGATCCATAAGAATCACTCAGCAGACCACAACCAAGTCTCGAGATCAGAAAACAAAAATAAAAACGGAAACAGAGGCTGGACACGGCCCCGTGTTCAGTGGACACGGCCCCGTGTACAAAATCTGTATTTGGGCGTTTTAATTAAAGTTACTGATTTCGTTGAGCACGGGGCGTGTTTAGTGAGCACGGCCCCGTGTTCAATTTCTGTTACTGGGTGTTTTTATGAAAAATATGCAGCACGGCCCGTGTTCAGTGAGCACGGCCCGTGTTCAACCTACTGTAAATGCAAAACTAAACTAAAATGCAGAAAAATGTGCGCGCGTTTTGAAAAGATTTTGAAAAACTGATTAGGCCGTCGATTTTAAGCTTTCTTAAAATCCTCGTGTCCCCGGCAACGGCGCCAAAAACTTGATGCACGTGTGGTGTGATAGGTATTTAAGTATATTTTAAGCCCTTTTTTCATGTTAGTCAAGTTTTAAATTTATAAAACATGATTTTTTACTAACACCAAACACACATATGGGCAAGTGCACCCATCGTGAGCGTAGTATAGTGTTGGCAAGATACCGAGGTCGTCCAAGGATACAAGAGCTTTTAGTACCGGTTTATCCTCAACGTCTAATCAAATCAAAAGTTAGAAAAAGGTTTTAAACTAGAAAAATAAAAACTAACTAAAATGCTGAAAAATATAATAAAAACAGATAGACAAGATGAATCACTTGGCTCCGACTCGTGTATAGTGTAACCTTTGATTATTTCCGCACTTTTGCACTTTTTAAGAGATTATCTTAGTTATTGTAGTAGGCCCCTCTTTTGAAGGTGACGTTACCCTCAACCCAGTAGTTTGAGTCAGCAAGGATACAATCCTAAAGGGTCGGATTATTGAAAGATAACTAATTAAGTTATTAATGCATATTATGGTAGGCCCCTCTTTTAAAGGTGACGTTACCCTCGGCTAAGTAGTCTGAGTCAGCAGGGATACAGTCCTAACTAGCCGGATTAAAGTATTAATAGTAGCTTACATATGAGGGGATCAAAGAGTTTGGACCCCCGCCATCCAATACCGGTAGGTATTGAAGGAGGTCCTACTAAATTTGACCTAGGTCCTTGCAGGATCTATACACTGAACAAGACAAGACTCTTACCAAACCGTTCTCTTAACCCCCGACTAGGTAGCCAACATATCTCCATATAGACCGTGGAGATATGAATGGTGAAAATCTTTTATTTTATATAGACAGTAAAATAATGCCAAGTCACCACGGACAAACGATAAGGAAGAATCACCTTCAACATAAGAAACTAGTTATTAAAGTCATTAATACAAAACCAAGTAAAAAGTGCGAAAAGATTAAAAATAAAAAGTATTACACTAGACACTTGTCTTCACCAAGTGATGTAAGAGACTTAGGCAAACATGGCCTTTGATTGTCAAGAACTCTTACGATCAATCTTGGATCCCGAGATGACTCACACACTCTATGATGGACAATGGATGATGGTGGTGGATGATGGTGTTGTGATGGTGGTGGGTGGTGGGTGAAGTGTGAGAGAGGTGGTGTGCCAAGGAATGGTTTGCAAGTGAGCCAAGCACTCATATTTATAGCCTGAACAGCAGCTCGGGCACGGCCCCGTATCCATCCTCTTCTCTGTCTTCATTAATTGCAGTTTGTCTGCATTAGTTGACCATGCCCCCGTGTCTGCTAGGCACGCCCCCATGTGCAGAAGCATATCTGTACTATAAAGATTTGCCTGGATTCTGCGAATCTTATAGTTGACCACGACCCCGTGTCCGCTGAGCACGGCCCCGTGGTGGGCGATAGAAGCTTCTATAGCTTTGTCTTTTATGCTGGCACTTGGGCACGCCCCCGTGTTCACTGAGCACGGGGCGTGTTCAGCCTTCTGTTTTCTTGTTTTGCTTGGGAAGATGCTGTCGGGGAGGTCGGGCATGCCACGTTTGTTCCTTTTCTTGTATTTATGTTAGATTTAGCTGCCTTTTTGCTTCTTTTGTTAATTTGAGCTCATTTAATCCTGAAAATACAAAAGGAAGACAAAAACACACTTTTTCCAACATTAGTACTAAAAAAAGGTTAGTTTTATGCCATAATTGATGTAATTTATATGTTGCATTTTGTGCACATCATTGTGTAATTAAATGATTACAAGTTATAACCATATGCAAGATTTATAATAGGAAATATAGTGATTGGATGATAAGAGATGTGTGATTTAAGCGATTATAAGTTATGGGGAAGGTTCATTTGAGAAGAAAATTTTATTGAGAAGAAAAAGAAGAAAATGGTATAATTGTAAAACATTAAATAGTTTTTTTTTCTCATCTCATTTATTATTATGTTTGACTAATTAATTAGTCATTAAGACTATAATCCTCCACACTAAATATTTTTGCCTACACACATCAAAAGTTATCCTACACATTTCGAAATTTATCCTACACATATTGAAATTTATCCTACACAACTAATAATTTATCCTACACGCCTCGTATTTATCCTACACTATAAATGAATTTTTATTTTTATTTTTTGTGAAAAATATATATCTTAAAAATAAGTTACAAATTTAATATAATTAGTTATTAAAGATGAAACTACCAATTAATGATATATGTAAGTTTACTAATATACCCTTATAGTTACATTAAGTACAAATATTAAATGAAGTCTAATGAAGCATTCCTATTGGTTGAAATTTCTTCTTTTTGATTCTTACAAAGAATTTCTTCTCATTTGAACTCTCCACTATAAGTTATAACCATATATATAGGTTGGATAAGTATTGATCTTTCCCTCTAATTAGTAATTAATTACATTCATGAAGAGCTTTTAAGTCATGTAAAACAGAAGCAAAAAAAAAAAAAAAAGGGTTTGGTACATTCTAGCAAACATTTAGGTACTAGTAAAACCCAAATGGAAAGAAGTTTATTATCATATATTCATAGTTATTTGAACACCGCAAGTGAGACTTTATTTATAGACGATTTTAGTGACTCAAACATTAAAATAGACTTTGTGAATCTTTTGCTGTGGAAGATCACATTCAGGTTATTGTTTATGACATTTGTTTAGATCATTGTCAAAATTTATGTGGATTGTGGAGTAGAATAGGTTGATATGTAGTTAACTGATGGTAACCATAGGAAAGGTTTATAGTTGTCAGTTTAGTAATATAAGAGCTGTAAGATGTAATCACGCCGGATTGATTATGAAACTAGATGAAGTTTATGGCCAAAGTTGTATTATGTGTTTCCGATTACATACACTAAGAACTTTTAAGTAGAGCCTTTTTTCTGATAGATGTACATCTGACGTCTGCTGGAGTTGCAAACCATTGCCTGTCATGCAAAATGGAAGCAAAAGGGTCTAGATACGTTTTAGCAAGTGTTTAATAAAAGCCGAGTGGAAGTTTAGTATTAATTTTGTTATGTGTCAAAAGTTATCCGAACATTACGTAAGTAAGTTCCACGGGTCAGAACGGGGTTGATAACGTAAGTTCCACGGGTCAGGTACTGGTTGTAAGATTAAATATATTATGGTATAATATTTAATCTAGTAGCCATTATAATCATTTACATTATATGGATCAAAATATATAACAACCTATTAAATAATTAGTTGGTAATTGTTGATGGGCCTAATTACCCTTATTAACTAATTAGGGTTTCCTCCTGGGTGTATATATAAGGAGACTAATGTAGAGGTTTTAAGGTTAGACTTCAACATAACCTTATTAGTTCATAACATCAATCGCCTCTCTCTCTCCCCACCGAACAACCCTATTCGGTTTCATCATCACCATCATTAGATTGCACCCTAAGGAGGAACCAGATCAAGTTGACAATCATGTCAAACTCTGTTGCTGCGTCTCCATCTGGATTCTCTACTGACCTGTCTGATGCAATCAAAGATATGTTTTCATGTTTTCACTTACGTTTAAACAGAACCGTTCAACATGTGGTATCAGAGCATATGTTGATTAGTCAGTTCTGTTTTGTATCCGAAAATCTGGTATAAAACTGGAAAACAGCTTTGAAACACAATAAAATTCCGTTTTTGCCATCCGAAATCCTCATTACGGATGATTTCGGATGATTACGGATCTGGGTTTAATCATCTCGAATGCATCTCGGATCATTACGGATCATCTCGGATCATTACAGATCATCTTGTATCATTACGGATCTGGGGTGTTATCCTTACGAATGCATTACGGATGAATTATTTGAATGATTTTATCTTAGGGTTCATCACATGTTCATAAGAAAATTCGAAAATTCCTTAAGTTTTGGAATGAATTTGGATTATTGGGTGTTTTCTTGTTTTGTTCTATTTTTATCTACTAAACAATTTTCGAAATCTGTTATTGTTATTAATGGATATAATTTTCGAAATAAACAGATAAATATAACTAATTTTTAATCAGGAAACATAATCCCATAATCTCAAAATTTCGGATTTTGAACCTTATCAATTAATAACTGCTTAAATTAAGGGTTCTGTAACTTGAGGAACACATTACGGATGAACATTTCGGATGACCATTCCGGATGACCATTCCGGACGAACATCTGTTCGTCCATTACGGATCAATAACTGTCTGATCATTACGGATCATTCCGGATGTACATTGCGGATGAACATCTGTTCGTCCATTAGGGATCAATAACTACATGATCATTTCGGATCATCTCGGACTAAGTATCACCATTTCGGATGAATCCAAGACATAATTCATCCGAAATCATGAGGGTTCATAAAATTTCAAGACTTATTTGAAATCCTATTACTTTATTAAGCAGTTAATATGAACTAAAATTTAACTATTAAATGATTGGTTTTGTAAATACTTAGTTAATTAATAAGGATCAAATAATGTTTTACAAAACCAAAATGGCTTTACTTGAATGAGCTTCTGATGTATCATTTCTGGCCAAAGCTGATTTGATACATGTACTTATCATCCAAGTATTACGAAAGCTATGTTAAGTATGCATCATAAACATGAATGTCTTAATATCTGGCCAAAGCTGATTTAATTCCTTCATAGATGGCATACTTAACAAGTGCATAACTAAAGTGATTGTCTCAATTTCTGGCCAAAGCTGATTTGTTACAACCACTTTGCACACATGCTTAAATGATTACACTTCTGGCCAAAGCTGATTTATCTTCGTTTAAGTAGAACTTTAAATAAGTCTGTTATTTTGATGTTAGTAATAGACATATCACAACCTCTTCACATAATGATCCTTCATTAATTTTATGATAATTTCGTCTGCCTTATCTTTTAGTACCCATAATTTTACTCACTGTAATTTTCTTCTAAAAATCTATATCTCATCCACTCTAATTCCTAAACCTAAAATGTTTGCTTTATTTAAAGTTTCTATAAGATTAGCTCTTAAAATTAAATCCTTGATTATCTCTTAAGACACGATAATCCTATTGCTCTCTTCTGATAAAGCACTACAGAAGAAAAGTAGAGCATGATGAATAGGACAAATCGAACATGATGTCTCTTATGATAATCAAGATCTCTCTAAACACAAATGCTATTTCTAAGGTTATTCCAGATTAAGTCTTTCCTAAGACTAATCTATTATTGTGGAATAATCACAAGAACTCCTAAGATGCATGCCTTCATTTAAAATTCTAACCTATAAAGTTAAGTGGTATATGTAATGTACAATACCATCACCTTTAAAGTTAAGGGTTTACGCATGGAAATAAGTACATTTTTCCAGTACATTACATACTAAGATTTTCACTTGTACAAATTTGATGCCTTATAAATCAACTATAACACTCAAAAGTACCAAAGTATAATAAGTGTGTTGATAAGCAACATATGTACAAAGAAATAAATGTTTGAAGCTGGAAAATAAGTTGTTATTCACCTTACAACTACTAAAACCTTAAAAGAGGATTGTTCTAAGGTCCATAGTCAAAATACGAGTACACAATTCCAACTCTAAGTTTCTTCAAGGGAGAATCTCACAACGTAATTATGCCATTAAACTAGGCATAAGCAACGAGACTATCCATTATTCTAAAGAACAGTTGGATAAATCAATTAGATAGTCACTTACTAATGATATTTAAGTCTGGTAATTTTAATATTCCTATTAACACATGATTAGTTGACTCTAGTTCTAAACGTTTCCTTACCAGAAGTCAACAATAACTAACATGAGAGTTAGTGACAAAATTAAATGTTAAGGCTATAAGAACCATAATAAGCAGTCTTCTAACAACGCTTTTCGATACCTTATATATACCGAAGATTAATCAGAATATAGTATCATAATTAAGCAATGTTATGAAGGTTGTGAGGTTTGCATAGTCAACATAAAGTCACACTTACCTTAAACTCTCATCTTATTTATTCTAAATATCTGGATTGAAAAATTACTAAGATGGAACTAGATGACACCTTACACTTTCATAACCTTTTGTCATCATGCAAATGAGAATTTGAGAAAAGGAAAATGAGACTTATAAATTTCATCCATTATAACTGAAATTCATGAGAAATCATGACATGGTTAATGAGGATGATTTTTTATCTACTCTCATTCTAAGTGATTTTAAATCATGGCGTTAAAGCCCTAAATATTACTTGGCTTAAGGAATAAGTATGGGTCCATCATAAGTCATTCGTTGACATTTATGGAACTTATTCCAAATGGAATATTCAGACATAATTCATTTATCATTTAAAAGATTATCAACTTGTATCTAAATTTTGTCGCATATGGTCCACGGTCTTAGAAGAAATCTATTCATATATACACTTAATAAGATTTCTATTAGATATGTCCCTAAGTTTCTTATGACATTTGGACATTAAGGGAATCAAATAAAATCTAACGTATATATGATAGGTTCCCACGTCACGTACCTCATTGAAACTTCTCTTGTAGCATTTCTAGAGATATCAAAGATCAGTGGGAGCATTAAGTGTCTTAATAATAATTTGCAATAGTTGCAAGAGGTGGGGAGTGAAAACTTTATATTACTTCAATTTACACCTCTTGTACAAGACACAGCTCTATCTTGACACTGTTCTATCATAACTTGTCTCATTAAAATCTAATGCTACACTTACAAAAGTTTCATTGTTGCTTAATTGTGGGCACACTTAACATAATCCTCAACAAGAGAAACTACAACGACTAACGTCATTAATTTGTTTTTCTCTATTAGAATTTTTTCGGTCGTTAAAAATTGACCCTAAGCATGCCGAGTTCTTAAAGATTTCTAAGATCAGTGGGAGCAGTCAAAGTCCTTATCATGACTTGCAAGGAATACAAGAGGCGGGGGAAGAGAGTGTCATTAAATCTCACTCTGAATTTAACTCCGATTACACCTCTTGTACACCATACTGCACCAACTCTTACAAACTTAGAATCCTGAAAATGATAGCAACCTAACCAAGAGCTAATCCATAAAACTGAAACTTCTAATAAACCCAATAATTAACTCAGGAGGTCATCTAGGTTTAAAAGCCTACTAACTTTGATGATTACATAACCTCCCTAACTGAAGTTGAAATGGATTTTGGAAATGTTTAATGATCCTATCTCTTCAAATTAAGCCATTAGTGTCAATCAATCATCTGAATGGAATAAAACTGTTTTCTAGTAAAACTGTTTTTTATGTGATCGTATAACGTTTGGGATTTGATTGAATTACCTAAGAGTGTTCATAACTAAACCAAATCCTGAAATAAGCGTTAAGACACGAAGAGACATGATTGATTGTCAAAGGTTGTACTCACGAAGAGATAAATTATTAAAGAATCTTTATTACATATCTAACAAAAGATTTCTTTGAGGATCATCACTGTTCTAATAGCTTATAACAATTTAAAAGCTATATTAGATGAACATTAAAAACAATTTTCCCTAACAAATGGCTGACATATTTACATGTTCATAAAACAACCTGAAAGTTCTAAATTGAAGGTTAAAGAACACTTTATTTGTAAGCCAATAAAATCCATGTATGGGTTAATGCAAACATCATAATGTGATGAAATCTTAACGAAATTATTTTCATCAAGAATCAAGTGGATTAATGTACCTACCTCAAAATGAGTGGGAGCAACTAAAATAAACTTGTCTATATGGATGACATTCTTTTGACAAGTATATGTTACATAAGTCAAAGCATTGTTAACACAAACTTTGATATAATAGATCTCAGTGATATCTCTTACGTGATAGATATCATAACATACTGAGATAGATCCAATGGGACATTAGTTCCAGTCCATAAGTTTGACATTAAATGGGTCTTTACATATGTAACAAAAATACTGCTCTCCTTTAAGAGGATAATAGGATAAATGAGATTATTTCCTTACGCTTCATTAATTAGAAGCCTTATGTAAGTTCAAGTCTATACTCGTTTAGATATTACTCATATTGCAACACACTAGATATGTCTAGATTAATGTGTAGCATCTAATGGAGTATTACAATATCTTTAAAAGAAACGAGAGGCTATAATTTGAAGAAGAAGTGAGAACCAAAACCGGTTTATTACTTTAACTTTGTGATATTCAAAGATGACAAAATGTAATTTCGGGTATATCTTTATATCAGCAGACAAAAACCTAACTCATGGAGGAGTCATAATGGACTGTGATGTGCGTAAAGTGTGATATGGATTTAAGTATATTTTAAGCCCCTTTTACAAGTTAGTCAAGTTTTAAATTTATAAAACACGATATTTAACTAACACCAAACACACATATGGGCAAGTGCACCCATCGTGAGCGTAGTATAGTGTTGGCAAGATACCGAGGTCGTCCAAGGACACAAGAGCTTTTAGTACCGGTTTATCCTCAACGTCTAATCAAATCAAAAGTTTAGAAAAAGGTTTTTAAACTAGAAAAATAAAAACTAACTAAATTGCTGAAAAATAAAAATAAAAATAAAAACAGATAGACAAGATGAATCACTTGGCTCCGACTTGTGTTTTGTGTAATCTTTGATTATTTCCGCACTTTTGCACTTTTTAAGAGATTATCTTAGTTATTGTAGTAGGACCCTTTTTTTAAGGCGACGTTACCCTCAACCTAGTAGTTTGAGTCAGCAAGGATACAATCCTAAAGGGTCGGATTATTGAAAGATAATTAATTAAGTTATTAATGTATATTATGGTAGGCCCCTCTTTTGAAGGTGACGTTACCCTCGGCTAAGTAGTCTGAGTCAGCAGGGATACAGTCCTAAGTAGCCGGGTTAAAGTATTAATAGTAGCTTACATATGAGGGGATCAAAGAGTTTGGACCCCCGCCATCCAATACCGGTGGGTATTGAAGGAGGTCCTACTAAATTTTACCTAGGTCCTTGCAGGATCTATACACTGAACAAGGCAAGACTCTTACCAAACCGTTCCCTTAACCCCCGACCAGGTAGCCAACATACCTCCATATAGACCGTGGAGATATGAATGGTGAAAATCTTTTATTTTATATAGACAGTAAAATAATGCCAAGACACCACGGACAAACGATGAGGAAGAATCACCCTCAACATAAGAAACTAGTTATTAAAGACATTAATACATAACCAAGTAAAAAGTGCGAAAAGATTAAAAATAAAAAGTATTACACTAGACACTTGTCTTCACCAAGTGATGTAAGAGACTTAGGCAAACATGGCCTTTGATTGTCAAGAACTTTTACGATCAATCTTGGATCCCGAGACGACTCACACACTCTATGATGGACAATGGATGGAGGTGGTGGATGATGGTGTTTTGGTGGTGGTGGGTGGTGGGTGAAGTGTGAGAGAGGTGGTGTGCTAAGGGATGGTTTGCAAATGAGCCAAACACCCCTATTTATAGCCTGAACAGTAGCTCGGGCACGTCCCCGTGTCCATTGGGCATGGCCCCGCATCCATCCTCTTCTCTGTCTTCATTAATTGCAGTTTGTCTGCATTAGTATGACAACTCCTCTTGTAGCATGATAAATGGCAATCACCGGTTTTAGATGTTAAAAGGGGTCGGTTAGGCGGTTTACGTCTTGGCAAAAATGGGCAATTTTTCATACATGTAAAAAATGGTTTGGTTTGGACCTTCTGGTTGAAGTTTCTAAAGAAATAGTTTTACTTCTTGTCTTAAATGTATAGACTAACCAATCGGTTGATAAAGCTGGTCTCCTGTGGTACTATCTCCTCTGCTAGGTGTATCTTGTGTACACCAAACCTAGCATCAAAGAATGATCTATTTAAAAGAATTGTTTTATCTACAAAACTAACAATTTTTTTTTTACTTTTTGCAACTTACTATCCTCGAATGTTATTTACAGTACACCGTTATTAGTTTTATTATTAAATAAGGTAACATCTAAACAGGCTAAAAGCACCAAGAAGATTGTGCTGAGGTTGCAAGCATGTGTCCCAACATCCAATTAAGGTTAGCTTTGAATCTCTTTTGATGTTTTTTTATTTACTTTTGTTGTTATTAATGTTGCTTTTCTTATGTTTTGTGCATAGATGCAAACATTTTGACATTGGTGGAGACAAAGGCCAATGGAACTAAACAAAAAAGATGCAAACATTTTGGCATTGGTGCAGAGATGCAAACTTTTTGACATTTGTATATGTCGTATGTGTTCAATTCGTCGAATAACTTGATTGATTAGGAAAATGTATTTTGCGCAACTTATGTAACTAACATGCTTGGTGTTAACATCCTAAGTTGCGTCCATAATACATATACAAATCTAGGCATAAACTCTTGGTTTAACGGAAATATAAAGCTCCCCCGCCGCATCGCGACGGGTTACTTTTCTAGTTTAAAATTAAAAACAAACAAAAGAAAGTCGAGATACTATTCATAAAACTTGGAAATATATGTATACTATTTGTTCAAATTCGATGACTTGAAATTGTTACTATGTGGTGGCCTAATGGGAGAAGCAAAGCTTCTAGGAGAACTAAGTTAGAAAATGTTATGGATTCAAATCACTCAAGAAATAAATAAAGACATTTGCCATTAAAAATGTTTGAACTCATTAAACTTAATTAATAATTAATCATGATAATCAAGTTTCTTTCAAACTTACTAGTCGGAAACCCGCGCGTTGCTGCGGAGTCGATAATACAGGACGAGAATATAATTCAAACCTTAAAACAATAAAAAATTATAATATATTAGGTGTGGTTCTCATTATCCGCCTACGCAAACAATCAAAATAAACAAAAGGAATTAAAGTAAAGTTCTTATCGAGGTTTCATTCTTTATATTGCAGCCATCAAGCCAAACTTTATCAATATACACTAAACCTGTTATTGGTTTTATTATTTATATTGCAGCCAGTACATGGCCATTCGGATGTTATGTTTTGTTGGAATCCGGTAACGATCTGTTTCTTCTTTTGAAAATTAAAAGGATGTTAGCTTAAAATGGGTTTCAAACCAAAAGGATTTAGCTTAAAGATGAACAGGTCAAATGGGCCAAACTGACTTAATAATTATGTTGAAATTTTAATGCACACAGCCAGCTTAATTTTTATTATTAATTTAAATATTTAGGTTATTTTTTTAATTAAATACAATTTGTTTATCATACCTAAAGTACACTATTTGTTAACATAAAATTGCAAGAACGGGGAAAAAAATGTTCACAAGTCAACCAAACCAAGCCTGGCCCGATTTGCAGGGGCGGCCCTAAGGGTGGGCAGGGAGGACCACCAGCCAGGGCCTGATAATTTGAAGGACACGTTATTTAAAAAAAACCCTATATGTATATGTAAAAAAATTGAATAGGTATACTCATACAAACATCAACATAGGCCCACTTACAAAACTATTCTTATGGTTTAAATTAGTTATTAGCCCATGGGCATTTGGTTTAGACCTTTAGTGAGTCCAATACCTGATTTTGTTAAGGCTTAAGGGCACGTTTCTCGAGCTCGAACAGGGTACATGATGTGCTACAAGTAGTTCAATAAAAATCAACTAAAATTAACCTAAATATAGACTCAAAGCAATAATCTAGACTCTCTAAACTCGGCTAAACTACTCACCGACAAGTGAACCGGTCGACTCTAGTAAAGCTAAGTAAGTCCAGATGTCAAACCCACAAGACTCTAATTAACTATGCTAAAGACCTTATTTAGACTGACTTTGACACGAACTTAACTATTTTTGTGTTTTGTGTGGGGGGGGGGGGGTTACTAAAGTCCTAAAGTTGAAATTAAAGTAAAACTAGACTACGACACGAATGAGAACTAAGGTTTAATTCAATGGAGATTAACGACTACCTAGTCTAGAATCCGGTTTAACTAGGAATGGATTTCTAACGGTACTAAAGTGGTATGGAACCGGGATCTTTGTATACTAAACCCTAAGAAATCTCTACTAAGACCTCCCGACCCTTCTCAGGAAGAAACCTGTGAGACTCTACAAGGCTGTTATGAACACCGATTGTTAGACTTCCTCTCAGTCCTCTAACATCTCTAAAAGTGCCCTAATATGACAATCTACCTCTCAGCACGAAAGTCTAAGGCAACGATAGATTCTAACTTGGCTTAATAGACACATGTGTGATTAGGGAACTAAGACCGACTTCTCTCAAAATCTATCTTAGATATATATCAAACCGAGACCTACTAACAAACTCGAGCCTCTCAGCGACAAGTTAAGCAGAACACTTAGTTCTAATTGTATTTTAATTACTGTTTCTAGGCTATCGGCCGATTTACCCAAAAATTCCCCGAACCCGCAAAGATGCAAACAATCAACACAAACTTATTATATGAAAGACATCCACCAAAGTTTATGTGAAACAACAAATAATCAACAATCAAATCTAAATATGCATACGCACCAAATTAGAGATTCTAAAGTTCTATACTTTCAAAGATTAATCCATACACAAACAATAGAAAACCGTTAAAAATCCAAACTGCATTAAACTTTCATCTATCCTAGGTAGTAACAAAGGTTCTAGCCAGAAAACTTGGTGTCTAAAATCCAAACACAAGTATCTAAACAAAATTAAACTAAACTAATACGAAGTATGCACAAACTCTACATGATAAATGGATGTATTTTGCAATACATCAAATATCCCTACACTTACTCTTTTTTCGTCCTCGAAAAAGAATTATGCAACGGAATCAGAGATGGATAGATACTTGGGTCAAAACTTATTTATACTTGTTAAAATCAAAACTTGTGTTAGCCACGATTGCAAATATATTTGTCCCTTTAAACCCAACCCGATTCTAAGCCCCTTATCATGCAAATTTATTTCAAGTGCGGTCAATCTACCTTGTGTCTCACGCTAGAAGCAACAGTCCACCTAATCCCGCCTCAAGCTTATAGAACAAAAGGAACGATCACTGGACCAATTTCTAACCGTTTTATACCAAAATCAAGAGAATTTAAAACCATTTTTTTTCATCATTTTTCTTTCTTTTCATTTTTTTCCTTTGTTGAGCTTAGACGTTGCTTTACCTAACCCAGAGGCATTTCGGTTGTAGAGTCGCTATCCCTAACCAAGATTACAATAGGCGTCGGTAATTTTGTTTTTTGCAATTTTGATTTCACGTATCCTAGAGGCATTCCGGGTCAAAGTCACTATCCCCAACCAAGATTACATAGGTCTGCGCTGCTTTCCTTTAGTTTCTAGCTCATTTTTTTCTATTTTTTCCTTTTTCTTTTTCATGATTAAAAATTCTAACGATTTTGACTTATAACGACATTCTTTATACTCTTATTGGCGGTTTCAATTTCCCATTTTTCCCAGATGAATACCCACTAGCAGACCGACAATTAAGGTAATATTAAATCAAAGGGACCTAAAACCAAACCGGTCCTATTTACATATCCCAAACTAGACACAAGCTCGACTTAATTTAATCTCTTATTATTATTATTTGAACCCGAACAAAAATCCATCTTTTCTATCATTTTATGTATTACTTTTGCAAACTTCTTATTTCAAAAGACATTTTCTAATTTTTCAAAATTTTTTGGATTTTTTAAATTTTTTTTGTATTTTTCATATTTATTGTAACACCCCGTGTTTCGAAAGTCAAAGTCAAAGTCAATATTGAAGTCAAAGGAATAAAATATTTCTAATTGCGATCTGTCACTCCTTGCTCAACCACCGTTTTGACTTCTTTGACTTATAACCGAATTCTATTATTTAACTGCTTTAGTTGTATTATGTGGAGTGTCTATTAATAATCGAGGTTTAATCGCTATTTAATCGCTAATCGCCTTATCGCTATCGCATCGCAACTCGAATTATGTGTTCTGGATATTGTTTTACGTATGTGTGCTATTTATGTGTTACTTGTGCATGTTATGATTATGTTGAGGTGTTTAATCGCAATCGCAAATCTACCGCATCGCAATCGAATCGCAAACGCTAAACGCAAGTTAATTATATTGATTGTATGTTAGTGTAACAACCCGCACGTTCATGCGTTGTTACTACTCGCTACACTCGTTACGCCTAGCACCAGAGATTCGGATCATAATGTAACTATATCACATACATCGCTATTTCGCAGTATATTCGCATATTTCGCATATTTTATCGCTATAACGCATCACATCGCATACACTAACACTCACGATGTCATTGAGTGAGGACCTATTCTACCCTCCTCGATAGCCGTGATGTGTCACGGCGCAAACATTAATTCTAATGATGACTTTTCGCGTGAGTACTACCCCATCGGTCATCGTGATGATGATGACAGTACGAGCAAGTGGTACCCCGTCAGTCATTGTGGCATAACGCATCGCAAACTCGAAAGTGCACCGCAATCACCCGCAACTCGATTATCACACCGTACATTTGAAAGTGTGGATACGTATATACGACCTTTTGTGATTAATTATAATAAATATATATATGAAAATGTGTAACCAAACTATCGCAATGCTTAACGATCGAAACGAAACGCCGAAACGTTGACCATCGGAACCACTCGATCGAGTGACAGCTCGATCGGACGGTTACCCGATCGGGTTGCCACCCGATCGGATTGCCACCCGATCGGACAGTCACCCGATCGGTGACCCACCCGATCCTTGACACTCTATCGCCTCCTCTCATCTTCACCTATAAATAGCCCTTGTTACATCACTTGAACAGAGATGTGACAGCTCCCACTCGACCAGCACACTTTGGGGCTCTTTTCTCTTGATTTCTCGCGATTCTTGTAAGTTTTCAACCTAAATCTTGTACTTCTATGATCTACACGCACTCCTCCACCTTTCTCTCTTTTTAATCTCAACTTTTAACCGTGAAATCAACGGATTTGAGGTGTTCTAGGGTGATGTCATCATGAAGTTCATATGAACTTCAAGTTTTGGCATCATTCCACCATGAATAACTCAGATCTGAAGGATTTCCATAAGATTAAACAAAGTTTTCGCACAAATCTAAACATTTTCATGGTTAAAAGGATTGAAAGATGGTTTTCCAACCTTCTTTCAACTCTTTTACACTCAATGTACTCGAAACCGATAGAATCGGAGCTCGATCTGACCTTCTACTCCTTCTAGTGACATGTCGGTTCAAGATATGGTTTCTATCAGAGAGACTACCGATTTCGGGTTAAACATGCACAAACATCTCGAACAGGTTAACTGGTCGGGCCAGGGTGACTCCTGTCCGAACGGGTCACTTGGGTCAAGATGGGGTCTCTGTTGGTTAGCACGTTATCACCCCGTCTCGATCAACACCGCAAACCTATCAAAACTATCAAGTATCAAGATGATCAGGTCATCAGAACGGACTGCCGACCGATCGGCTTGTACTTGGCCCCACACTTAAATTTTATTTCAAACTTTCAAGAGTTTGAACATCAAACGGATTGCCGCCCGATCGGATTGCCATCTGATCGAGCGACCACCCGACCATGTGATGTTTGGAACTTCAACAGTTAAACAATTTCCAACATGTTCAATTTCTAACGGATTACCACCCGATCGGATTGCCACCCGATCGAGTGACAATCCTACTTGTCCCCCACTTGGTGTCCTACTGATCGGATCGCCGCCCAATCAAACCGCCGTTCGATCGAACGACCTGAAGGGTAGAGATACCTCCCTGTTTTCAAAATGCTACAACAAAAACTTCAAAGGATAAGCCATCATACACAAACACATCATTCTCAACGAGTGTCAATCTGATCGGATTGCCACCCGATCGGATTACCACCCGACACTTGGTTCAACCGCCACCGCTTAACGCACTGTTCAACGCTTACGCTATCAATTTGTACTCAGGCTAATATCAGACGCGCTCTCAATCCATCCAATCAAGCTGTGTTTACTTGCTGAACACACACTGTGAGTATACTTGAACCCTTTTTGCTTTTGCACTTTTGGGTGTAACATATGTTGCTATCGAATCAAATCATATCAAATGCTTAAACTATTTATCACTTGCGAATGACTTACTTGCATAGTTATACGTGATGCTAGTTACATATGTGCTAGGACTTATACTCGCGACGTCCCACCATGACTAGTATAGTACTATTGCGCCCGACGGGGTCTAGTTTGCCATCGCGTATTCGAGCATCGAGGACTTAGCTGGTAGTATCGGTTTTGTGAGTGTATACGTCGTGTATCCCGTTTATGTATGTAGGAATTCGCATCACTTTTAATCTATTATGCTATTACATATCAAACCTGTATACTCGCCAATACTTTTGTATTGACATTATTTTAACGTATGTTGCAGGTTAGATCGCAGGCTATTTCAAACCAAGCTAGGAAGTCTAAAAACTCAACAAAAATCTAGGTTGTCGGATTTGTATTGTTCGAGAGAACATGTAATCTGTGACGACGTATGTGATTATGGTTGTTTATTAGTATGGGATAATGAACGCATTAATTATTGTCGCAAAATAGTTGTTATGGATTCTCCTGAGCAATCTGATTCGCCTAGTGTCGCGCCCCGATGATTCCGCCATCAGTTGGGGTGTGACAGATTGGTATCAGAGCCATAACTATAAGGAATTAGGTAAGACATTCGACGTAGTCCGGGTTGAAGTCTTAGCAATGACCTAGTTTATAGTCTAAGTACCAACGAGCTGACTTCGTGCGAACCCAGTGGGATTTGAACGGGCCTATTTGCTGCTCTCATTCGAACTCGCTAAAACTACATCCTTGTGCGAACATCGCGTACTACAACTTCGCACAAGCAAAGCCTTTCCTAAGGCTTAATACTATTTGCCTTTCCTAAGGCTAACACAATACACATGTTTCAATTAGTTCGTTTATGTTTATACAATGTTTCTCCAAAGTTAATCTTGATATAACACAGTTTTCCCGTAGAATTGAAATAGTTGACTTTCTGTTTGACTCCAATTGGAGAAGATGACCAGTTCCTGTTTGGTTATAAGTTTAGCAGTCCTAAACCAAACACAAACAGAAGCTTAGCCCAGTGGTTAAGACTCTGTTTGGTTATAATAGAGACCCGGGTTCGAACCCAGGGGTCTGCATTTCTTTTTAATCGTTTCATTTTTAATATTTTCAACATTCCAATAATTTTTATAAGATTATTAACCACTGTTGCTTTTATTAAAAATGTGAAATTAGTCAATTTATTTATAAAACAAATTTTTACAATATTAAAACAGTTTATTATTAAATAATTAATAATAAATCGATTTTTAGGAATTAAATTATGAAATTTTCAGATTAATTATTTTAAGTGTTGATCTTTACAAAAATAATGTTGCTACTGATATTTTATATAATTTCGATATTTATATAATTAAATCAGTAATATTCAAGTTTAATAATTAAAAATGTTATTTTTAATTATTCTGATATAAATTAATTATATCACTTGTACAATATTTTGCCAATAATCATTATATTTAATTATGTTATTGGATTATACTAATTAAATACATTTGATTTATTATTACAAATGTTTATATTAAATCAATTGTACATATTTTTGCAATTTTATTATTTATGATAAATAAATATTTTTCATAAATAATTCCTTTATATCATGTTCATTTTTCCGAGCCCTCTAAACATATAATTCACAAGATCCTTCTGTTAATCTAAACACTATCAAATACAATAAATGCTCAACAAATCCCGTCAACACTATACGACCTCAATATTGATACATTATTCTTGTTCATGTACGATTCATTAGGACAACTTTGAGTTTCCTTATTATCAGACACCTTAATCTTGACTTGCGTATTCGGAATCACTTGCAAAATAAGGTGAGTTCATGTTCCCCCTTTTCTCTTAACTGTTTTCAGTTTTATACTTCGGGGGTGGAATACATGTTACAACTATTACATACATTATTATACATGGTATGGTTAGCTTAATGAGGGTTTTACTACTAGACTGTGAAAGGTGGGCACAACACTTAAGCCCAATAATCCTCGTCGTAGGACCGAGGGACATGAGTGATAGATCTATTTGGGTATAGCAAGCCCACACCCATGAGGCCGAGGCGGCCCATAGAGGTGACTATGTCTTCCAGTCGGAAGCCCGGTACAAATATGCTAGGTTTGAGTTTTCCTGCACCTTTTCACACATACTAATGACTTTGCAACCCATTGGTGATCTCTTTTTCCTTAATTGCTACATACCAGGGACATTTATACACACAAGACATATTTTAAAGGCTTATATACACAGACTTACACATGAACTCGCTCAACCTTTTTGTTGATTTTTCAAACTACATGTATTTCAGGGAACTAGCAGGATCTGGCAGGGTATGCATGTGTCTAGCTGCGTTGGATAATAGATGTCATCCAGAGTTGTGAAGTTTATGAGGTGTAACCTATTCCTGGAAGGGTTACATGTCTCTAAACCTCGTCTTATCCAAAGTCTTTTATGTGTCTTATGAACATGTTTTAAATAATTTATGGTTTGTAACTTATTTCAAGTGTCGATGTTTCTAAACAATGTTATGGAGGTATTTTCTCACTTTTATTAATGGATTAACATCTCGTATTTTTATCATATAGCATTGTTGTTATTGTTGCTATGGTATTAAGAAGTCACACCAAATAAACCCACGCTTCCGCAAAAGCCAGGGTGTGACAGCTTGGTATCAGAGCCTCGATCATAGCGAACTAGGATTCTTTCTCGAGTCTAGACTATGATCATCAGGGCTCTCACGAAAACATTTTTACTTTGCATATACAAGTTTACAGATCCAGGGTACAAACGTTTCTTTACAAACATGTGTTTTTCATGTCAGACATGTAGTAACTGGAAGGGTTAAGTATCGGTAGTTGAGAACTCCTGTCTAGGCTGGCATTCGTACAAATCCAAATAAAAGGACCCGTTGCCTACCTGGGGACTATCAATGAGAGTACCGATACCTATTAGGCCAAAGCATGTAAAAAAGTTTAGTTTTTGAGTCAGTCTTTATTTAACCATTTTTACAAGTTTTTAACATACCGCTTCCTACACATCAAGTCTTAGAGACTGAGGGGTTCAATCTTAGAGATTTGGGAGGTTTTGGTCTTAGAGGCCAGGGAGTTAGTCTTAGAGACTGGGAAGGTTTGGTCTTAGAGGCCAGGGAGTTAGTATGAGAAACTAGGGAGTTCAGTCTAAGAGACTGGGTGGGATAGTCTGGGGAAGACTAGGATGATTACTTGCATACATTGATTGTGACTTACATGCGTTGTTGGATTATTTTGTGTTATGACATAGGATGTTATGAGTTATTGTGTTATTACATACGTATATCACTTACTTACTATACTTACTATGACCGGAACAATAAGATCTTCTTTTAGAAGATGCCTCCACGACGGGACATACGTTTGCCTACCACTGAGGCAAAATTTCAGACACGTATTTCAAAAGCAATAGCAGATTATGAGGCCTCGCGCACCGAAACAAGCAGGAATAACACAAACGACAACAACAACCCATTCAATGGCTGTACCTACGTTGTACTATTATCAATTTTATATGATACAATTCCCTCTTTTCCAAAGTTCAAAATTTTCTCGAGACCATACATTTTCAAATTCAAATTTTCAAACTAGCTGCAGAACGTAGCATGGAAGCCCTAACCGATCATATGGTGTAATCCGGAATTTCCTTGTCTATATAAGAAACTCACTACTCGAGCTAATCTACACAAGAACTACAACTTCTGATATAATTCAATAACCTATACCCAAACTTTTCTTAGTTCAACAAAACCCCATATCCCAAATGACAAATCTACCAACAGCATATGCTGAATCTTCAAATGCAGCAAAAATTCATCCCTTCCTTCAGTTTACTAATTTACACAAACGAGAGAAGTATCAAAAACTCAGGCATCATGAAGTTCTTACTATTAGCGGTATTGATTGGCAACGAATGGGAACGATTGATTCCAGTGGTTTACTGGCAATATTACTACTACCTAATACGTCCTGGCGCCGTTTCTTCGACATCCTAGAACCATCTTACGATGAACTGGTGTACGAGTTCTTGTCCACTTTCTATTACAAATATAATAAAAATTTTACCAATGAATCCATTCATTTTCAACTTTGTGGGCAACCTCATACTATGTCATTAACAGAATTCGCAGTTCATCTGGGCATATATACAGATGAAGAAGTTAAACAACCCATTTTTACAGAGGCATCAACCTCTTATTCCTCCGCGGATATGGTAGATTATTGGCAATGCCATTCATTAAAAGAATGGTGTGGCCACAATAATTCTACAAACTTCACAGACCCTTGTTATCAATATATGCACCGTGTTTTAGCCAACACTATCACGGGGCGCAAGCATAATCAACAAAGGTTTAGAACAATCGAACTTTTCTATCTGTATAGTATTTTTGAGCAAGTTCCTTGTAATATTGCCCACGAGCTTGCTGTATATTTTTCTAGTCAAAAATCACATCCTCTGAGAAGTCTCATGGGAGGGTCTTACATTACAAAAATAGCAAAATCATTAGGTGTCTTAAGTGATCAGATTATCCAAGGATTATCTCCACCAAAGGCATCTGGGATTGTAAATTTTTACACCATTAGGCTAACCCCTGTTCATATTGATACACTAACCCAACCATCCTAGTCGGAGGGAGCTTCAGTTATCTTAGAAAGTACCTTCCCACAAAATTTACAACAATCATTGTTACAGTTTCCTCAATCGTCTTTTTATCGATTTGATATGCAACCACCACTGCCGTACATACAAGAACATATTACAACTAACCTATCCCAACCACTAACACCAAACATCTCACAAAGCTTCTCACCCTTAGTTTTCGAGGAGGATTCAACGTTGCAAGAAACTTATGAAAACATGATGCTCCAAGAACAGTTAGCATCGGAATCATTTTTGCCACAGTCTTTCCAGTCGTTATTAAATGAAGTAGAACAACTACCACCAACTGATATAGCAGGCCCAAGTACGGTGCCTCAAATGAACCTACCTCCAGAATCAATGGGAGTCGAAGTGACTAGGTTAAACGATCAGGTTCGAAATTTATCTCAACAAATAAAATGGCAGACATAAAGAAATAAATGGTTGGAAGACATGCTAGGACAATTAGCTGCTCGGATGAAACTAACTCTACCACCTCCACCACCTTATAGTTCTGAGTCTGAATTTGATTTATTACATGACTTATTCCAAATATAAATTTGTTCACATCATAATAGACTACAATTTTTTTTTTGATTGAATTGTTCAATACACACATTCTATTGTATTTTGTGTTTTACCTACAAATAATACATATATGATCATAAATATGAAGATTATGCTTCCACTTTGTTGATCCAAATGCAATTAGAAATTTTGTTTCACTTAAGTTTAAACCTTTGCTTGCTCTACCACGTTCAGAGTTAATCGAATCAAGTCTGCAAACCCTACTTGGATAAATTAGTCATTGTCCTCATTAATGACATTCAAAGCCGACCATGAGATTCGCCTTCGTTTTAACTTTGAACTCCTAAATCGAGAACAACTTTATGCCTAGTTCTTGCAATGTGAACTCTTGCTTAAGAAACTTTATGCCTAGTACACGAATTACAAATACATTTCGCTTCGTATATTGGCCAAACATACTTAGTGCATAATTTACAAATGCATATACGCCTATTACATTGACCTGGCACATAGTATTAAAACATTCTCATGATAAACTTACATTATTTGTAACAACCCATGCTTAGTTGATGATGCACACTATTAGTTGATTAATGCGAAATACATATTAACATTGTACTTGAATGAAATACCTACTACTAATTTTGTTGTACGCAAAGCAAATAATGCCATAATTGCTAATGTGAAACACATTTTGATTCAATTGATATTGTGTTACGTCCATGCATATTCAATTTAAATGTTATTTCAACCTTATTTGTCTTCCTCACTTAACTAGAAGTGCTATGTGGACCATGCGACGAAACGCGTAATTTTGGGTGCACACTTAATTACGAGGTTCGACGCATGAGAATCATAGTAAGCCTTGTTAAGTACGGTGGCATATAAAAATATTATGTGGTTATGTGATTATCCATTATTTGTTTATTTGTGCACCCATTTGTTTGCCTAATATTTACATTACAAATTCAGCATAACATAAGTGCCATGCAAAACAATTTCTATACAATGATCCTCGTAGATTCCTCAAAATTATCAACACCAAACAATGCTCTAGAAACAAACTCTTTATTTATCTTTTCAATCATTACATTTACATTCTACGGTCTCTTTCGAATAAATTTCGGGACGAAATTTCCTAAAGTAGGGGAGATTGTAACCCCCTTGGTTTCACACTCGCATTTATTTTGACTTGCATTGTAACAAATACCGTAATTGGAATGAAACTTATTTGAACATACTTGCTTTATGCTTATACATGCTTATACCAATACAAACACGTGAAACAATTTCAAATTTGTTGAGTTTTATGCTATTAAACAAAGTTACATAAACTATAAGGGCCTATTGTGACATTTTGTGAAACTACAATCTAAGGGATCTATTTTTCATTCTTTGAAACTTTAGAAATACAAGGGTTAAAAGTGCAATTATTGAAAACTACAAGTCTAGGGTCCTTTTGGTCATTTTTGAAACTTATATTATAAAAAATAAACATATATATTTAGTTTTAAAAGTCCAAGGTTCATTTAGTCATTTTCTCAAACTTAAACTCTAGGGACTAAAGCTGATTTTCTTAAACTTATTTTAACTAAATATACTAACCGGGTTAACTTTTATATAAAGGATTCCTTCTTTAAACTTAACTCAGTTAACTTATTTAACTGAACAATTCAGGGACCATTTATGTCAATTCTCAAAACTTCAGGGACCAGTTATGTACTTCTGATGAAAGTTGAGGGGTTGTTATTGTAACTTTTCAAAAGTTTAGGGACTATTTTTGTACAAAATGAAACTTGAGGGGCCAAAGTGTAAATTATCAAAAATCCGGATAAAAGGGGGTCTCCTGGGTGAGAACCGGCCCTTGTGAGATTCGAACCTGTGACCTCTCGGTTGTAACCGCAACGCCTTAAGCAGTTTATCCTCCTACTAGGAGCTGATAATGTTAGAATTAAATTCCTTTTATATACTTATTAGGATTTTAATATAATTAATATTAATTCAGAAATTAAAAAGGTTTTAATAAACCTCAAAACCGGCCGCAGCCGGGACTCGAACCCGCGTCGGTTCGCACACAAGCTCAAGCACCAACCGGCTGGACTACCAGCCACATGTGATGGATATTAGATTGTATTATATATATGTACTTATTAAAACAGATCTAAATATTTAAATTCAGATCTGCAGGTCGCGAATTCGACCAAAACCCCACCAAAACCGATTTTAATCCATTCTTTTGACCTGTAAAGCTTACCCACATGATACCTAACCCCATTGTCCACTCATTTAATCATTCAATCAACATAATTTCATGCCAACTCCACTAATATCGGATTTTTTTATAAAAAAAATAAAAACCGAACATTCCCACTGATTTTTGTCGAATCTGAGATCGATTTGGACCTCATTTAAACTCCTTAGATCACCACTAAACTCGTACACCCTTCACATTCACTTAAACACTTCGAATTAATCGGAATTAGAATCTGCAACCTTGCGGGAAGTTTCACTCGCCGGAATTTAGTCGATACGCCGTTCCAGCCGATACCAGTTCGTTTTTATTGTTTCAATTAGTTCGTTTATGTTTATACAATGTTTCTCCAAAGTTAATCTTGATATAACACAGTTTTCCCGTAGAATTGAAAGAGTTGACTTTCTGTTTGACTCCAATTGGAGAAGATGACTAGTTCCTGTTTGGTTATAAGTTTAGCAGTCCTAAACCAAACACAAACAGAAGCTTAGCCCAGTGGTTAAGACTCTGTTTGGTTATAATACAGACCCGGGTTCGAACCCAGGGGTCTACATTTCTTTTTAATCGTTTCATTTTTAATATTTTCAACATTCCAATAATTTTTATAAGATTATTAACCACTGTTGCTTTTATTAAAAATGTGAAATTACTCAATTTATTTATAAAACTAATTTTTACAATATTGAAACAGTTTATTATTAAATAATTAATAATAAATCGATTTTTAGGAATTAAATTCTGAAATTTTCAGATTAATTATTTTAAGTGTTGATCTTTACAAAAATAATGTTGCTACTGATATTTTATATAATTTTGATATTTATATAATTAAATCAGTAATATTCAAGTTTAATAACTTTAATAACATCATGATTGCAATGTAAGAGGGATACTTATATACCAGTATATAAAGCGTCATTGGTGCGTCCACCGTACCTCCATTACATCGTTCTCATTTCGTTATTGTTGTCACTATCGGTTCTTACACATAATAAATATTACTGGGTTTCTGTGCACTAAATTTCATAATTATGTACGCGTCCATAATTAGACAATTCCTTGCATAGTTCACACAGTCTATTTTATAATGTGTAGGGGAAAACCAAATGAACAATCCTGTGATGAGTGTGATTAGACCGCCATAGAGTCCTTTTAATTAAATCAATAAATGATCTAAATAGACTATCAAGGAGTCTGTTCAACTACATCACTAGATGTCGTTCTTTAACCAAATTGTGAATCAATCTTTTAGATTAGACCACTAAAAGGATCTCTTATGAATCATGGAATGGTACTATATAACCCAAGGGTCTTAACTACCACGTAGAAGCCCATAAGGATTTAAGGTAGTACCTTTTGAATATCCTACTATGAATCCCTCATATGAAGATATGAAAGATTCTATGAGGATTTGAAAATCGGATCACACAAAAACATAGAGGAGAACACATAAACACATATCACATAATCGCATAATCGCATACTCGCATATTTTTTAATTTGACCTTTAAATTTGTTATCTTTGGACACGGTTATTTAAAGCATACAAGGAATCAAATCCTTAATTACAGCAATTTGGATGGATCCACATGAATACCCTACTTGTTGACTACATGGCCCAAAGACTGAACTTCTTTAAGCCAAAATTTCCTCTTGGAGGATTTAGCGAAAAGTTTGTTCCTTCTTTAGGGGTTCCAATGTCAACGAAGGTGTTGATCGAGATCGGCTCGGGACATGAATAGATCAAGATGTCATTAATAACAACAATGACGAACTGATCCAAATAAGACTTGCAGACTCTATTTATTAAGTCCTTGAAGCTGGCTGGAGCATTTGTCAACCCAAAAGGCATGACTGTAAACTCGTAATGGCCATACTTCGTGCAGAAAACCGTTTTGGGAATATCTTCTTCGAGAATACAAAGTTGATGATACCCAAAACGCAAATCGATCTTGGAAAAGCATGAAGTACCCTGCAGATGATCGGAGAGATCATTGATTTAAGGTAGGGGATATCGATTCTTGATGGTAAGCTTATCAAGCTTACGTTAATCGATACAATTTCGAGAAGATCCATCTTTCTTTTTCACAAAGAGGGCAAGAGTTTTCCCCAAGGTGAAAAGTTTGAACGATGAATCCTTTATCAGACAACTCTTGAAGCTGTTTTGATAATTCTTGCATCTCGAACGGTGCAAGACGATAAGATACTTTAGATTTAAAAGAAACAAGTGTTTGAGGTTCTTAGGGAGATCACAAGTGATCATAAAAATGACAGAACCACACAAGTAGTTTGGTCTTTGTGTTGACATCATAAGGTTGTATCAAACATTCATACAATTGCATTAGTTACAAAATAAAACCATAAATTTTTATTTATATAACAACCGCATTGTCTTTAAATGTTACAAGATAACAACCAGAGGAAATACAAAATGCTAATTGTTCACTCCTTCATCATTGAGTGCTTCATTGATGTTAAACACTCGACCACGTGCTGGATTCACATTGACGTTGACGTTCGCATTTGGGTTTGCGTTAGCATTTGCATTCACCAGTCTCGGACAGTTGTGGCGGAAGTGACCAATCTTTCCGCAGTTGAAACATGACCCTAGTGGGAATCTCGCAGCATTCCCTTGAACCGGAGCTTGAACCTGAGCAGCCTGATTTTGTCCCAAACGACAAACATTGGCCAAATGCCCAAGTTTACCACATGTCGTGCATTGCCAGCAAGCTTGTTGTACCGCGTGATGACCGTTGCAGCGTGCACAATGAGGTGCGGTACCGGCATATGCTTTCTTTGCAGGTGGCTGAGCTGGTGGGTTCCGCGGGTTCTGAGCAGTCTGTGCTGTAACAGCAAAGTTCTGAACATCCTTTCGCTTTCTTGATTTCTTTGACGTCTCACCTTCCTTACCCTTCTTGTTTTGACCTTTCTTGCTATCCTCCTTGTCAGACCCCTGCTTCTTACCCTTGTCACCCTTTCTGTGTAACTTATTCTTCCGAATCTGCGACTCAGTCAATGTCGCAGCTAACTCGATCGCCTGACGGAGTGTGGCAGGGTTACTACCAGTAAGGATGTCTTGTACCGAGTCAGGTAGGCCGTCGATGTATCTTTCGATAGCCTTGTCGAGTGGGGTAACCATTGTCGGGCAAAGCAAACTTAACTCTTCAAACCGATCAGTATACGCCCGATGCTCACCACTATCTTGTTTCAAATTATCAAACTCCTTCTCCAAAGCTCGCTGCTCATGACGAGGACAGAATTCCCTCATCATAAGGGCTCTAAGTTCAGCCCAGGTTTGTGCGAGAGCAACTTCTGCACCTCGGTCTCTCATAACCCCGTTCCACCATGTGAGAGCCCTCTTCTGAAACACGCTCGAAGAAAACTCGACCTTGCGATTATCCGGGCACTGCACGTGGCGAAAAGTATTCTCAATGCTCTCGAACCATTGAAGAAGCCCAGTCGCTCCTTCAGAACCACTAAACTTGAGTGGTTTAGCCTGGTTAAAATCCTTGTATTTGCATGGAACATTGTTGTTGTTGTTGGCTTGGTTCCATTGAGCAAAGAGGTTTGGAAACTGAGCAGCCATCTGCTGTGCAATGATTTCTGCCAGCTCGGCAGTCGCTATCTGGTTTTCACGTCGAGGAGGCATTCTAAAAGAGGAAACATGAAAGGAAACGAGAGAGAGAATTAGACGAAAAGAATGAGATGAAACAAATCTGATGAAAGCAAGGATAGTGGTCATTTGTTTGTTACTACAAAGCAACAAATGACACACAGTGACTAATCAAAGTAAATGGGTCAAAAATAATGTATCGCGAAGACATGCTCGCCTATAAGTGAACACTCATCCCAAGAATTCCCAGGTAAGCACAACTGGTCTCGCGTCTGATGAGATGTATACGAAGTGCTTGCCTAGACAGAAAACCCAGAATACAGGCATTCACCCTTCCAGTTTGCACGTGTTCACATTATTTAAAACCCAAAATCTTGACGAGATTTTGAAAACTCAAAGGGGTTCAAAACCATATAACAGAGGGTTCAAAACCTAGAAATCAATCATCCTAGAACAGATGATTAGTTTTCAAAGTGGTTTTGAAATTTATGTTCTTGTTGTGGTCGTCGCCTAAGGATAGGTGACGGTATTGTTTTATGACTAAACGCAAGTAAACTCGCGTTAGGGTCCTAAGAAGGTTATAGACTAGGTCAAAGCATTACTAATAACCTAATTCCCTATAACCATTGGCTCTGATACCATCTTTTCTGTCACACCCCGACCACGTGTAACATACAAAACGTGGCGGAAACGTCGGGGAGTGTTGTAACAGAATTAATGTTTCATAACCATGGATACCAAAAAGTGTTTCGTTTTATTAAACATTGAATAATTACATCGTCTGGAAATCTAAATACACAATTTAAACATAGTCTATCATTGTTATTGAGTCACTAAGGCCTTGTCCAGTCCTATGTGAGCATGCATCCTATCAATCGATATCTTTCAACAATACCTGAAACATATGTGAAAACGAGGTCAGCAAAGAAATGCTGGCGAGTACATAGGTTTTGTGAAAATAAGATTCATGACTTCTGTTTAAGAAAATGTTTAGCCAAGAAC
>JARYGA010051884.1:0-24475 GCA_030545235.1 Helianthus tuberosus | reverse complement strand
ATAATACACTATCTATCATTACCAATATGCGGCGGCGACAACAATTTAGACCGCGGTACTCTTTTTCTATTAGTTTATCATTTCTCTTGTGATATGTTGATTTATTTGGTTGGTTCGGTTTGAGGTGAATGGTATTCGTATAGTATTTTAAAATATTTGTTTTCGGTTATAGTTGTCTTATTCGTATATCTGTCGGTTCGGTGTCCACGTATAACCATAACCAAAACCAACACTTTCAGTTAATAGATTTTAAAAAATGATCGGTTTTGGTTAATTCGACTTTAAGCATTGGGTTTGTTTGGTTTTGGTTAATGAATCCACTCGTGATATATTGGTATGGTATGTGTATGTGTATGCCATAAGCCTTACATAACCCAATTATACAATAACAAACACATCGATTCAAGCTTAAAATCGGTCTCTCCCCCTCTCTCTAGGAGGAAGTTGTGAAAGGGTAAGAATGAAGAGGTTATTAAGCCCCGCCCATATTAGATTTCACCCAATTTACCTCTAATATTATGGGACATTGTCATAATCTTTTCTTGTTTGGGACTTTAATTTCAAAATTACATTTTAATCCACTAAGTCCATTAGTCATGCTTTATTTCATTTAATACATCAAAACACAAGGTGTTACACGCCAATAGGGTAGGACTTTGGTAAACCAATTGAAACAATATTCACTATCAAAGATGATTGATATGAGTAGGGATGTGGCCAACAATTGTTTTATCGGGCACCAAAAGAAATTATTAATCTTTACAACTATTATTGAATAAGTGAATAGTTAATTATTATGTTAAACCTTTTATTAATATGTTGAACAAAAAATGATGAAATTAGGGATATTTTATTGTGATATACCTATAGAACCACGTTAAAAAGAAAAGACTTATGTTACACACAGTGGCGGACCCATAATAAGGACTTTCATTTTCGATTACCAAATCTTGACCCGCTGCCGCCGACACATTTTGTTTAAAACTCCCACCACCACGTTTCATCGATTTCTGTTTACCAGGTGCCACATGGTTTTGGGCTGTGGTAGGCATTTTGTTATTAGCATTTGTCGGTTTACGCAGTGAAGACAATAAATTTTCAGTCACCTATCATGTAACATAATTCACTTATTAATGTGGTATATAAATTAGGTTAAAAACCACAAGTAATATGACAATTAAACACAATCTAAACAATAACAAACTGTAAATAATTAAAAACTTGTAAACTAATAATAAATTAATAACAATACCACTTGTAATGAAGGAACCAATGGCGCATCAGCAAGAACCACCCTTTCTTCCTCGGACCACCCTAACAGCTTGCCCGTCTGAGCAGGATCTTGTGCAGTTACAAAAAGAATCAAGAACTTATAAGCAAAAGCAAAAAAAAAAACTTGAAACAATGAAAAAGTTTAAGAAATATTAAGACTGAATAACGAACTCCCATCATACGTGACCCTTGAAACCTGGTTAAAGTATCATTAAGATATGGCCTCATCAACTTAGAATTTCTAACAAGTACATGAATGTCCATTCTTTCATAAATGTCCTGTTTGTCTTGTATCAACAACGCCTAATTCATTTACTTTCCTCCTTTTTTACTTGTTAATCTTAAATTATTTAGATCAACAAACTATTACATAAGGATCCTTTAAGCAGAGACTAAGCTATGTTTTAGGGTGTTAGTATAGTTGGGACTATCTTAATCCAATTCGATCAATTAACCGGCTTGTTAGTCAGGTAGTTGTATATCTACAACAACAACAAAAATAAATTTATAATTAAGTCCTTAGGTGTGTGTTTGTACCTTCTCGAACGTTTGCAACTTGAACCAAACTCCTCGATCCTCTTGCTGACCAAGTCTGACCAGTTTGACTTGCTTAACCACTGATGACCAGGTTTGACCATATCTTGAACCCCCTGATTCAGTTATAGTTATTCTTTTCAGACATTCCTGTAGCAAACAAACTTATCTATATAAAAAATTATAAAAATAGACTACTAACATCACATATAAAAGCATGTTCGTATAAGTAAACAAACCCATCAGATGTGAGCTTAAAAGCATGTTTGTATAAGTAAACAGACCCATCAGATCTGAATGTAAAACTCCTGAATGTAGCTATAAAACTCAGATCTGCAAAGTTTTGTCATCTCTTCCTCGGTACCATTTGTTTCACGCCCATTTGTTTGCCTCGTGAATCAACACTCCTGAAGGGGCAAGGATGCTTCACGCCCATTTGTTTGCCTCTTGAATCAACACTCTATTCCTTTACATCTTCCTCTGACATAGTGACGCTAGACCAGCAGACCCATCATTTCTTTTTTCTCTTTCACCATTCTACAGTTCAAGAAACACACATATATCAAACTCACACTCATTAACAGGATCAAGATTACTTTTTTTTTTTTTTTTGAATTTGCAGTTCAAGAAACAAACATTAAAAAAATCAAGATTTGATCTTTTAAAAGCACACCATACGTAATCACCATCAAGACCAGCAACTATAATTTCCATCATGATCAATGGGATCTGAAGATGAAATATGTTGAGTAGCTAGCTGAGGTTGTTGACGCATGAGCGGCCTATAGTCAGAATTCTAATTAATTGTTCCATGAAGAATTCCTTCAACCTGTGTTGATATTTAACCAGATAGTATTAAACTCTAAACACGTTAATAGAATGATGTATATATACTTTTTGATATGGAACTTGAAACTGAAAACATACTCGAATTTTAGTGTGGGGTCCCTTGATGAACTTGTCAGGCTTAGGTTCTGTTAGTTGGATCTGTTTCTATTCTGACATGAAAAATCATTTAAAATTATGTTTATGTTATCACTATTATTCAATTAAAAGGTTTTGCTTGCAATTAAAATATTTGCAATTGGAGCCTAATAATAACATATAGGCTAAGCCAGGTGCCACAATTACTTGATGTAAAAAATACATATCGCTTACAATTAAAAAAAAAGGACAAAGTTTGTCATGAACCCAATTTGATGGGTCATCCGGATCTAATATCTCATTTAAAATATAACAAACAAGGACAAAGTTTGTCAAAAGTGAGACGCGGCAGAGTTGCGTGTGGTATGACCTAATGTTGGCAGAGTTGCCGGTGCGGGCTGAAAAGGCTTCATACCACACGAATGATTTAAAAAAAGTCAAAATGGATTATAAAACTTGATTTAAAGTTTCGAAAGAAACGTGTTTACACTTACTCCATGAGCACCCAAAGGAGGGAAGCCTGTAGGCTTTGGTACCGCACCCATTAACGGATTATTTACGGGAGAAGGAGCCCTAGCACCGTTCGGTTGCGACTGTCCACACGAATGGTCGACAAACAGAGTCTTTATGTCGGGATTTGGTTTAGGGTTTTTACATAGCTGATGTTGCCAGTTCAAACTACAGATCAAAACACAAAAGTCAAAATGAAAACATGAAGTTGTGCGGGAAAAGTCAACCCCAGAAACCAGGAATGTCTAATATCTAATCTCAACCTTTGATTGATAAGTGTACGCAATCTCGAGTTTTTTAAAGTTGGGAAGTTTAGCTTATCACGAAACAGAGGATTTGCTTCAATCAGTTTCTTAAGCTCGCCCAACATTATACCCCTCGCGGACTTTGTGTCTCCGTACTTCGATAATTGCTCATTGTCTCTGTATGTGTGTCATTTTATCAGATATCACAAAAGTTCTACAATTAAATTTGGATGCATTATACATTTTACAATATGGATACGAAACCTGAAATTCTCCAGAGTCAAAAGTTGTGTTATTTCTTTAAACAGGTCTTCATTAAAAGCAGAAAACACCTTCAAATCCTTCAGTAGAATTTCAACAGCTTTAGCACGATCCTTCCTACAAGTTGAATAAATCGCATCACTCTAAAATAATCTCATCAAATATTTTAAACCTGATCATAGTCTATCCCAATGATGCTTTAGCACGATCCTTCCAATGATGCTTTATCACCACCAGAACTATTCATGGAAACAAATTAGTGGGTCGACACACCAAGAAATTTCCAATATTTGATTTTAGTGAAAATCGTTTTTAAAATCTTTACAAACTTTTCAAATGGGGCAACAATAGAAGCAACTTCCAACATTTAGATCAACCTAAGATGAACCACAACTTGTGTTAATAGAAAGTCGCAGTTTATGTGCTTAAGAGACAACGGAAAAGAAGGAAAACAGTCAAATGAGGGAATAGACAAAAGTATTGAAAACTACCTTCATTTATGATGACGTATGTTTTAGTTCGACTTCAAAAACCGAGACTGGGCCAGATAAGGATATTCCCATTGAGGCTAAACCAACCCATATCCACTCCTATATACATACATGAATAATAATAATAACAATAGAGTTTTAATAACTAAAATTAAAATTTGACAATCTGTATCCTCTAAAATTTAACCTTCATCCGATTAGAATTAAAACTCACCTATCCCGAATTATGATTATGTTTGTGGCAGGAACGGTAGGGCCGCTAAACATCCAGCAATTACAGTTCTTGCTTCAAGATTCTTGAAAAATCATAAATAAATAAACAAACAAACAAATAAATATATAAAAAATATACCTGGCCTCTAACAGGCTTATGAAATTCCAATCATCCAATCTTAGATTTCTGTATAACCCCTGCCCACATCTGCAAATTCATTTTATTTTAATAAACTTCAAACTCATAAAAAAAACACGAAATGTGTGTGTGTGTGTGTGTGTCGGTGGTTAAACTATTAACATGTGTACTGTACTACTGTTTATCATCAACACTTACATCTGGTGTACTCTGAGAATCGATTCAAACATCATCTGTGCTCATCATCCCATCCTGCATATAGATATAGGGATTGCTGATGCATTCACAGTTAAGTAAAACTTTAAGCTTACGAATCACCAAATCCACATAACCTAAGTAATTTCTTACTTGAAGAAATAATCAACGCAATATCACACAAATAAATCAAAAAATAACTGCAACAGCACGCGATTTGATATCTATCAAGTAACAACAACGTGAAATCTGAGTAACCTAACTATTTTCGCAATCGCGAGTACGAATCGAGAGTATACCTAGATAGATCTGCATCGAGATCATCTTCGAAGGCGGATCGCTGCTTCTTCTGAGCTCGCTGCTTGAGTTTACCAGCACTGAAAATGAAACCGTCTTCTTCGATCATCACTCCTTCAATTCCGTTTCTGGAGAGACCGATTCGATATGAGAAAACGGGAAATTAAAGAAAACAGGAAATCATGCCACCGCTCTCTTGACCTAGCACCAGATTCAGACCAACACCACCATCACCATCTTCAATGATCTGTTGAAACTTCATAGATCCAGATCGCCTTGGAGAAAAACCCTAGATCCAGATCTGGATCTGGAATCGCCGGAGAGAGAGAGAGAGGAGCAGGGAAGCGGGATTAGGTTTTTGAAATGTTTTGAACTGAAATGCAGGGATTTTGTTGGCCGCGTTTTTTGTCTGAGTGGTGAGGGTATAATTGGGATTGCAAATTATGATGTGCTTTAGAGGGTTGTATAGCATGCTTTAGGGATGTTTTAAGGGATTTTTTTTGGACATTAAGAAGTCCTTCGGATATGTATTATAAAGGAGTATAGATATATTATATGTCGAAAAAGTCAGCAGTGACACTATTTAATTAGAGTTAAGTGACATTTACACCCCTGTTGTTTGTCCACTTTTGCTATTTCAGACCATATTTTAAAAGTGTACCATTTTCCTCCCTAACATTCTCGAAACGTGTCATTTCAGTCCAAAAAATCTAGACTAAAATGTCATTTTCGTCCCTGAGCTAACTAAGTTTTTTTTTTTTTTTTTTTTTTTTTTTTTTAACTAAGGTTAGTTTTTTGCACTGAAGTGACACGTTTCCAGAACATCAGGGAGAAAAATGGTACAATTTTGAAATTTAATCTGAAATAGCAAAAGTGAACAAACCACAGGGACGTAAATGACACTTAACTCATTTAATTATTTATAACCTAGTTGTTACTAATATTATTATATTAGTAATTAAAAATTCGGGTTACTTCAAATCTGACGCCTAAAAAAGTTTCACCATTAAAATTGAACCTAAATCATGTGAAGGCCAGTAACGTTATAATGTGTTATATAAGTACTAGAGTGATATGGGCGATGATGATAAAATCAACTAAGGTCATTGTATCCAAGAAATTTACCAAGCCAAGTGGGTGACTACGGTTTACTCTTTTCATATATCTAAGGTCATGAGGAATGATAAATATGAATATCCTAACCTAACGTCTACTCTTTACATCACATGTCTTATTTTTAACTTTATGTTCTCTACACGAAAGATCTATCGTAAGTTCGTAACACCCCAACCCTAATATGATTGACATGTCACTCGTAAAGAAACATATTGCAAACCAAATACGTAACCTAAATAATAGGTTTGTACACGAGTGGAGCATGCCATTATTCTAAACCAAAATCTAATTAGGGTCTCTGGCAATGCGGTGAGGAAGAACATGATTCGTTCTGTCATTCTTATTGCTTGTTGGATTATTTGGAGAAAAAGGAACGAGATGATCTTTCAATCCAAAAGGGTAGTAATAGAGAATATGCTTGATGAGATTAAAACAATCTGGTTTCTCTGGGTGAAAATCCATTAAATATAGATGGTTCCGATGGTGTAATATTCATTTAAACAATTTTTGTATTTTTTTTTTTTGCTTTCTTAGCTAGCCTATGGCTAGTTGGTTCCAATAAAAATTTCCATTAAAAATGTGAACATATGGAATCACAAGTTTAGCAAATTAAACAGAAAATGTACACCTGCCTTATTGTTAAATAGTATAGCATCTTTCTCGATAATTGTGATAAAGTGTCACCTTAATAAGTTTTTCTTAGGAGTGCCTTTCATTCAACCAAAAAACGCAAGCAAGAAGCTAGGCAATACAAAAAAAGCTAAACAAATTACAATGAGAAGACAACCCAATCTTTCCACGATAAACTTTTCAAAAGTCGACCTGTTTCTAATCCAAAGGAACCCCAAAGCCTTAATGTCTTCGATGATCTAGGCACATAAAGGTTGAACATCTTTGGAGATAATAGTATTTCACGCCTAAACACACCAACACGCTATAAAAATAATCCCACTAATCACCTTGCTTATTTTTCTCCCAACTTTCCATGAGGCTTGAAGACTACACGGATCTTGGATCAAGAAGGCGAAGATCTGAGGTATTTTTCACCAAACACTAATGTAATTCCAGATTATAGTTGCGTTAAACACATGAGGTGAGGAGGTGGTTTGTTGTTTCATCTACTTCACGTGTGAATTTTCACAATCAAGATCCCACTTGAACATAGTCGGAATCCTATTCTGTATGGCCTTCCATATAAACACGTTAACTTTAATAGGAATCTACTTATTCACATTTAGAACTTCCTCCCCTACTCGATTGAGGCGTCTCAAATCACAGATTTCATCGACGAAATAGAAAACTAATAAGTTGTAATGTTAGCTCCAAGGAAAGTTCGTATATTGTTAAGCGGTCATGATTGAATTGTCCATGGACCACGGGGTTGATCTACACAAGTGGTCCAAACTCTATTTTATGAAGGTGAAGTTGATTAAGAAAAACATCTAATGATCATATGCCATAGTTCTTAAAACTATGTGAAAGGACATAAGGTGACGTCTGTTGTTGATACTTGATAAAAGTAAATTATATTTGGGTTATAGAAAGGCTTTAGCCCACTAAATCTGAAAGGCCCAAACTTGTAACAAGTATTATGATGTTAAAGATATTTTTCTACACTAAGTTTTCCATATTATGACGTTAAATATATTTTTTACATTAAATTCTCCATTTAGAAATTTTTTTCACATGGTTTTTTAATTACTTTCATTGCTTATCGACGTGTGATGATATATATTTTCTATAAATTCCGTGGATTGCTTGACAAATCCGCAGGCAAAATTGGCGGTGATTTACAGGGCTGTCAACGATCCTCTACTAAGCCCTGACACGAGCCAATACATGGGCTGTCAACGATCCTCTACTAAGCCATAGTCGAGACAATGGGGTCTGTTAATCACGCAATAGTTGCATGGTCCTAGTTCATCAATCAAACATGGGTTTCTGTCTTGATAGGAATCAAGAATATAGTCGTACGGCCTTGCTTGAATCGAAGTTATGAATGTATCGTAATATAGTGACTCTTCACACACATAGCTTCCATCTCCTTATTTACTCTTGTAATAATATTATGACCCTATAAATAGGCGTCTCTTGTATTTGGTATTAATGAATAAGAATTCTTTTATTTTCTCTGCTTCTCATTCTTACTATATTATATCTATTAATATATACATATTAATAGTGTTATTAGACCGTTGCTTCACAATACTGAGGTTTGCTATTGCTTTTCTATCCTAATATATGGGATGATAACTTATAGACTAATTACAATTTACAAGCAATTGATTAACCAAAATAAATCAAACAAATTTATATATATTTCTAAATCTCTACTGACGAGGTTGGATTTCCTAGTATGTTAAAGCGATCCAAATTAGGTTACTGAATAACAAAATCTTTAACCTCAAACCTTTCTTTGTTTCTATTTTGTTCTCTAATATGTAATCAAGGGCCGGTTACGTACAAAACTAGCTTTACCAAAAAAAGCATAGGACGCAATAGGAACACAACACATGAACCTGACTCGTGGGTTAGTTTTGTGGGGGAGATATTTGCGAGCGTATATGTATGCGGCTTTTTGACACACACGGTCGCACTAGATAAATGAGGTAACTGCATCATGTAATGCTTAGACTGCGGGGTATGGGGCGGGAGTTTGGGCGTGGGTAGGGGGAAAACGCCCAAGCCACCACCCCGGGTGGGCATGGGTTTCGGTGTGGCCCTTGGGGCATGGGTTTCAAGCCGGGCGTGGGGCGGTTTGGCCATCCTAGTTGGCTGAATATCATTGGCTCACCCGCCACGTCATAGCGGGCCATCCCAAAAGTTTTGAATTTTTAAATTCAAACCGTTGGCTTGGCCAAGCGGTCACCCCAACCGGTCACCCAAACCCCAACATCCTCTATAAATACTCCCAAACCCCAACCGGGTGGTCCATCCCAACCCCCACCGTGGTCCCAAAAATTCGACAAAACCCACCCGCTGCCCCAGCCGGTCACCACAAACCCAACATCCCACGAACCCGCTATGGCATCCTGGACCCACGACGAAGAACTTGCCCTAGTCACAAGCGTCGTTGACGCTATGAAGGGGCGGCCACCGGGCCAAACCAAATATTGGCCGGAAGCTTTCGCGGCCTACCGACTAAACGTCGGTAACGACCGCCACAACATGAACGCGTGCCAACATAAATGGCGCGAGCTACGTCCCAAGCTCGAGCGTTTCAAGGCTTACTACGAAGCCGTTCCCGGGGGTGAGTTAAGCCACGAGGACCGGGTGGCGGTGGCGAACATAGAGTTTCGCGGCAAGGAAAAAAAGGCGTTCGACAAGATCGACCTTTTTGAAATTTATTTAACGCTTTAGGTTTCTTATTTTGTAATTTTTAGGTTTATGTAATTTTATAAATATTAATGAAGTTGTATGTTTTTTTTTATAAATGTTTGTGTAATTTTTAACTTTTGTATATATATATTTTTTTTATAAAACTACCCTGCCACGCGGTGCACCCAACCCAAGCCCAACCCACGCCCCACCATACCCCGCGGACACGTACCAGGCAGTGGGGGGGGGGGGGGGGGCTCCCATTCCACGTGTCATCACCCGCCCCAACCCACGCCCAACCCAAGCCCCACCATACCCCGCAGTCTTAGTAAATCACAATACAAACGTGGCCATTGGACAGTGGCGGAGCTACCTTATGCTGGGGGGCAACGCCCGCTACGGCTTGGTGCGGAAAAATTTGGAAAAATTAGTGTAAATTTTGGAAAAATTTGAGGTTTTTTCGATTTCGTTACGGCTTATTTATAAAACGTTACGGCTTGGCGGATTTTCTAGATCCGCCGCTGCCATTGGACACACGTTCACCTTTCTAAATGCGTTAGATACATATCCATAACGTGTAAAGTGGGATAACTGCATCATGCATGTTGCACAATGCATTACCACTAAGAGCACACGGGGTGGTCCGTTATACCACCCCATCACTCGTTGAACCATCACGGAACACCGCCCCGGCCATGTATATAACGAGTGATAGAAATAACTCGTTATATATATAACGCGTGGAATATTGAGGAAGGTATGTGTATGATTGTACATTGTGTATTAATACTTGTATATTGGAATCCCATCACTAGTGATACCACCCCCCTGAGTGATAGAAATCTATCACTAGTGAACCACCCCCCTCCCCTAATAAAAAAATATTTTATATAAATATAACAATATTGTATTCATATTAAATAGATTATATTGATCTATTTTAGGCTATAAACGTTTTTAATAAAAAAAAAACACACAACTTGTTTAATTGTAAGAACTTATAAAGACGTATTCATTCTTTTACCCCTTCATAGCTTAGTAACTTGCAGTTTATTACAAGGGACAATTGCATATTTCTCCTTAAAAAACTGCTTAATTGCGTATCTACTCAACTTAAAATTAAAATTGCATATATCTCATTCCTAAACTATTAAAATTGCATATATCCCCTTCCTTAACTAATATAATTGTAAATTTACCCATTTTGATTTATTTTATTAAAAACAAGTTATGTAATGGCCTTTTAACCTTATTGTTTTACTAAAACTTAAAAAAAAATTATTCATTAACAAAAAGCAAATTTATAAAAACACAAAAACAGATCCTAGAAAATATGAACCAAAAGGAGCAAAGAAGAGAGCGATTGACATTATTTTCATTGCTCCCAATACAGATCCTAGAAAATATGACCAAATAATAATATATCATCAGTTACGATTGTTTAAGTTATACTCTAGTATTGATATTCATCTTTTTTTAACATTGTTTAAGCAGTTTTTTAAAGGAAAATATTCAATTGTTTCTTATTACAAAGTTGTCAACGAATCAATCATAACCACTAAATTGACTTGGTTGAAGGTCCAAAATTCTTTGTATGTGCTCTTATAAAAAAATTACAGTTTGTATTTCTTCCGCCCCATGAAATCAATCTCCTCTATCTTTTGGTTGAATGTATACATGTTAAAAAAATTGTCGTCATGATATTGATGTATATAGTATGCTTACCTATACAACTGTTTATGGGTACATTTCTTCATGTTCGGGTGTGTGTATGGTTCCTCAATCTAGTTCCCGTCTTGGAAGTTTCTCGCAATGAAATAATTAACATTTTTTTTGGAAAAAAATGGTTTTAAACGGTGACTACGTATTAAGGATTACGGGTGTAAATTTCTTACACAAGAAAGAACATGATAAGAACCTAGTACAGAGTTGATGGGTTTGGTGTCACACCTTCAATTTCCTCATGTAGGGTTTTACCACGAGGCGCGTTACAAACCATGATCATTGCCATTAGTTAAATTGAACGACCTCTAAATGATATTTAGAAAACGTCATTACTCAATTTGATGAGAAAACCCTTGTTTGAAGGAAGTGTAAAGTTAAAGTAAAGTTTAACCAAATTCGCAAAACAAACGCGCCCAAGAAATCATGCAATAATGTATAAAAATAAGTTCAAATGTTTAAAATATGTAATCAAGGCGCGTGACTCCATGAATTGCCCCAATCGCGTGCATTACCTAGCGACCTGCGAAAGTATGCTAATAAGTGTCAAAACGGGGTGGTGAGTTCACAAAATATATTGAAATAAATAGAGTTGTAAGATAAAGTAAATTCCAATTATATCTTAGGTAACTAGCCTGTTACATTTACTAAACGTTTTGAACCGAAGCTGGCTGGAAGAGTTTGTGCTTTCAACCACGTCTCATAAATGATGGTGCAATGTTAGGTCAATGTTATACCCGTTTGACTCCCAGTCATGTTAGCGCAACTAGCCCGGGTAGGGTTTGTCGAACCCATTAGTATTACTCAATATTATCTTGGTAACTGCCTATATTAACGGTTCCGGTGTGTAAGAACTTTCATGATATGTGTTACGTCTAGGAAACATGTGATATAAATGAATTACAATAATCTAAAAAGTCGCTCAAGTGTTTCCCCCAGGAAAGCGCAACGTTTTAGTTTCCTACTAGGAAAGCGTATCTAAAAGAAGTAGTGAACTCACCTTTGGTGCATATGATAATCCAACCAAGGAAAAGAGAATAGACAACCCGCTAACGGTAACCTGTTACATTATGATATTCTATTAGTGTGTGTTTCATGTATTTGATCATAAGACCCTTGTATTCAACAATCTCATTGTTCAAGTTTTCAAATATGACTCACACCTAGACCAAGTTGACTCGACGACCCGTTGGTGAATAATTAAGTGAATTTATGTTAAACCATGTACATGTAAATCAAATAAAGCTATAGCACACATCACATATTTTATGAGATGGACAAAATAGTCAATTTGAGCTTTTGTTTTTTTCTTGAGGACTAATTGTTTACAAAAAATTCTTGAAAATCCCACAATACAGAAATGTCAAGAAAGTCATTTTCAGATGATAGTTTACCATTTAATTCATAAAAAGTATATGTTCCTCCAATTGACACAAGGCTGAAGGAAGTGTTATAAGAACTCTTAAAAGTACCTCATGTAAAAATTTCACATCTTTTATCTTAAAATTGACCAAGTTATAGGCCTAGCAATGACCCCATTTTCTGATCAGAAAACTCAGCTTTACATATCATCATAACAAATTTACAAAAACATATTTAGGCTACATGAAGAATTATGATTTTTTTGGATCATCTACACATTCAGTAGACGATCATAGACTGAAAAATGGAATTATTTTGCATCAATATGTTCAGGTTATGATTAAAACAAACTCAGAAAATTCATGCAAGGCTAACATTTCAAATTTTTATCATGTAACTTCAATAAAGTTCCTCTTTTGGGAAACCCTAAAATATCTAACATAAATCACAAAGTTGGATCGTGCCAAATTGTTCCATGCATCCTAACTAACTCACAAGAACCAAGTTTGTTCATTAAGAAAGTCTAACATGTGATCGTACACAATCTTGTTTTACAAAAGTTTCCATTCTCGGAAAGTTGTGAACACAATGATCTTTATAACAACCCTCCTGAAATTTTTCTGACACCCTTATATATTTTAAAATACCCCTAAATGTCTTAAAATACACCCCGTATGTGAAAACCGAGCCCAAAATATAAAATATCATTAAAAATAATTAAAAAACAAGAAAAATGGATTTTAGGCGGGCCGCGTAACCCTTCTCTTAACCCTTACGCGGGTCGCGACAACTTAAAAGTCCAGCGAACCCTGGTGTTGACACGTGTCACGCAACGTGTTGAACCTAGTCATGACCCGGATCACCTACGCCTGGACCCCTATGCCACGCGGGCCGCGTAAGCCCTTGTCTAACCTTTACGCGGGCCGCGAGAAAGTGAGAATCAAGCACTATAAGTAGGAGGCATTGGATCTTCAGAAATCTCGTTCAATTCTTTTCTTTCTAAGCGAATTTATGAGAATAGGCATAATATACGGGTATTATATCCCCCTAATTAGCGAGGTTCTGCTCCGTTGTAAGTATTATAACCCCAACTTCGTATTAGATACGCTGCCCGATTGATCCAGGATTCCGTAAAAACTGTCGTGGTTCTACCCGACGTAGTTGTTGGAATACTGTCTCAGGGAGGGTATCGTTAATATAATTAAAGGGTTATTATACTAACATATGTACATTTGTGTAAAATTATAGATTAACACCAGGAAACCCTAGAAGAAGTCTAAAACAACAATGTGAGTTTATCTGCTTTTTGTTAACCTTTTTGTGAACTGTTTTACAAAACCTTAAATGTTTTACAATGTGATTAAGCAGTGATTGAGTCTTTGTAGTTCTTCAATTACTGCCGGTATGTTGGGGTTTTGTATACAAAATGTGGAACACGTTACCATTGGACGACGAGTTAGCCAATGTGTAATATGACCCACTAGTCAGGATTGACAGTACTGAATGAGTAATTGTGTAGAAATAAACAATGTGATCGCTCTCAATACTGTGTTAATTGATAAAATGTTTCTTGATTAAACTGGGATTCACTCACCAGTATTTCCCACTGACAAATGTTTTTAAAACGCGTTTCAGGTAACACAATGTGACAGCCAATTAGTAAAAAGCCAGCTGGAGAGCACTGACGGCTTGGAAAAATGTGGCTATAAAAGTTACTAAAAAGACGATGATTTAAATTCAATAAAATAGGGTTTATCCCTATAAACATGTTGTAATAAAGAAACTTGGGTTTTACCCATGTAATTATTAATATAAAATATGGTGGTTTTACTCTGATAAACATTTCCTAACTACGGTCCTGATGTAAATTCCGCTGCCAAATTAACAAACTGATACCACCACAAATGAATGTTCGCGGCCGCCCGTTCCCGGGACAGATAAGGGGGCGGGGGTTGCGACAATCTTGCATCAAATACGTTGTTTTTATCATGTCAACATGCTTAAACACATTTATAAACATCATATAGCAATCAACACAAATCATCAAACATGCCAATAACCGTCCAAACTAAAATCATTATCAATAAAGTTTTCATTCTAGGCAGGGTAAGAATAATGGATCAAATCAAGTTTCCTATCATCAAGATTACTTCTAATCATCTTACAAACACAATACAAAACCCTAGACACTAGTTTTAAATCATCAAGATCAAGTTTGAATCATTTAGGGTTTCATTAAAAGTCACCAAGAACATATAAAAAGATGAAATTGACGGATAAGACTTACTAGATTGCGTTATAGGGTATTGGAAACGATCAAGAACGCGTTAGATTACAAGATTCAAACTCCAAAAGGCGAACTAGCGTCTGGGACTTGAAGGGTTCGACCTCCCGATGTAGTGAAAGAGAAGAGAGAGATCGTGGGTATTGGTATGGACGCATGGGGTAGGAACAGGTTGTGTTTGTTTTTTTTAAACAACTAAGGAGGATCCATGGGCATAAATCTTGGGCTTTTTATTAACTAAGGCCCCCGTTCTAATAAAAAAAGTATTTTTTATAAGAATTCCCCATAATTATGTTTTTTCTAAAAATGACCACAAAATGGTAAAACACGAAACCGAACAATTTACACGTAAAAGCACGCAATTCACGGAATTTACACACAATGAAGGTAAATATTGAAAAACATATAATTTCACAATATATATATATATATATATATATATATATATTCACTTAATCTTTCTGGACTTGTTATTTCATTTAATCGCCAACGTTCGGGGACAGACTCGTGTGTGATTCGGTAATTCGGTTAATTCATTAAATTACCGTCATGTGAGTGTTCGTGTAACACTGACATACTTAATTAACCCTAATCAAGTGTAAAGCAATAATGAATGTTTGTAATATCGTTAAAGATAACGGAGTTGTGTTAACCAAGTTAACCTGAAAATGTCGGATGTCACATTTGGGTTTACTCTAAATGAGTTCAGATAAAATTTCACGTCAAATCTACGAAACGGATTGTAAGAGGAGTTTGCGGGTGGAGTAATTTAACTATATATGTCTGCTTTAAAATTGTGTTTTATATAAGAAAACATATACTATGTAGATACTTTTTATGATTAAATTTACAATTTTAAAACACATTGGCATAATTTAAGTGTAATTCTTTAAAAACAATATGTAAATTTAGAATTTTTAACAATTTATATGCAAAATAAATAATTAAAAATCAAGTTAAACAAGTTGTATTTGTGCCGACCAATGATTACACATGTCATCATGTTCATCGTGTGAAACAACATCTGTGTTCGTATCGTATGGATAGGTTAATGCTGTAATGTTAAGTTAAAAATGCTTTTGAGAAAAACCATTAATTAAAAAGCATTAGACTTTTACGAAGTGAGGTTTTTAATATTGTTATAGACATAAATTAAAATAATATATGAAAACTGTTAGAATTTTGGTTATAATATATGAGGTTTTTAATATTATGAGGTTCGGCTACAAAGTCCATTTTTCATACAAAGTGTACAAAGTCATAAAACCTACTCAAAACCCATATATAACAGAATGAAGATCACTAAAACACAATATCCAAACCCTACCAGTCCATAAAAACTTCAAACACACTATCTTAAACCTATGAATATAAAACATAACATGATAATGAACATAAAACACACTAATGTTAGTCATTCAATAATCAAAGCCTTATCATACAAAACACAACATAAAACTCACAAATATGGCGTTTTAATAATCTTCACTTTGTTATTTCTGGGTTTTGAGTGTGTTTTATGGTTGACATTATGGTGTTTTATGACTTTTTACACTTTGTAGGAAAAATAGACTTCGTATGTCACACCCTGACTTTTGCGGAAGCGTATGATGTGTGACTTGTTTAATACCATTGCATTCAATCATAATAAACAACTATATGATCAAAACGATGTTCATCCATTCATTAAGTAAAAGTATTACAAATACCAGTTATTTAAGTTTCAAACAAAACAACCTTCGACTAAGATACAATTCAACAAAAGTGGATGACATCTTAAACTTGGAATTTACTTCTAGAAATAACACCCCCGCTCAAGATCCATCTTGTTACCTGAAATACATGTAATTTTGGAAAACATCAACAAAAGTTGAGCGAGTTCATGCGTTTTGTGTGAGTACTGGCAACTTGTAAACCTTTGAGAGACTCCTTTGAAAACATGTATGAAATGTGTGTATGAACATACCAAATAAATGTTTTACAAGGACATCAGAGCATGTGAGGACATAGGGAGCACTCGAAATGAGTAGGCTTATACCCTTGTCGATTTTTCCTCGACTATGTCGAATTCCCCTTCGACTATGTCAATTTACCTTGACTATGTCAATTTCCTTTGACTATGTCGATTCACCTCGACTATGTCGATTTCCCTCGACTGGGACACCGAAGCACTCAAGTGGTCACAAGTACCAAGAGTGGGGTTCGGCCGTACCCGTTAGATCTAACATTCGTCCCTAATTATGAGTTAATGGCATTTCAAATTTAAGCTATGCTCACATGATTTAACAGTTCATTTCATACCGTTTAAGCATACGTAACATGTATTCCACCCCCGAGAGTTATAAAACCAAAAACAGTTAAGAGAAAATGGGGACATGAACTCACTGTTTTGCGTCTTCGGTACTCGTAACTCAAATCTCGTCAGCAAACACGACTACCTACAATGTACTAGGGTCTATTAGACGAACGGGCCGTGCCTTGCCTTAGTACTTACGTTTTTGAGTTACGTTTCTTTTATGCCATCAATATTATTCCAAGTTATAATTACTTGTTAAAATAATAATTATTTTAACTTTGAATTATATTTAATTTTGGAATAATTGTTAAGCAATATTTTGTAACAATACTTCTCAAGTATTTGTTTTCGTATTTCCTTCCCAAGGTTGAGAGTATTTTATACATGTATTTTCGTATTCTTGTATTTGTAGTTCCGAAATAATATATTTTCAAGTCTCACTTAGAAAATATATATAAACTTATTTTGTCCAAAAATAATATATCTTCTAAATATTCAAAGAAAATATATTTTAACTTCCCAATAATAATATATTGTCTCCTTGTCAAAAATATGATATACTTTGTAATAGTAATAAAAATCATATTTTCATTTCTTGTATCCAAAATATCATTTACCAAAAATATCTTTATAACGGCATTTTTCGGAATATTTTGTAAGTTACGTTCTTGTGTTTGGTTTCACAATATTATGTGTGTAACTTATATATATTTATTCCTTGTGATTTGTGGTATTATTTTGGATTGTAAATTCTTGGTATTTGTTAAGTTATATTACATTAATCCTAAAATAATATAACTAATACACCAAGTATACAAATAATCACACACAATGTGTCTTTAATGTAAATATATATTCTAAATACATATTTATCCATTTTTATTTATAAAAACCAACCTCCAATACTTGTATTTTTGTAACAAAATCTATGGCAAAGTTTATATTGAAAACCATAGTTAAAACACACTTGTAAATATTTGTTTAGGAAATATTTTTCTAAGTGTTCATATTTTTAGAAAAAATTGTCATAGTTTCCCCTAAAAAATGGAGGTGTCCATGCTATTAAAGCATATCATTTTCTTTTCAAAATCATCACAAACAATCAACAATCGATCTACACTTACCAAGTGCTAAAACAAAGCTATCTACATAATAATCATGAACTTGAACTTTCATAAAAACTTGTAGTAACTTGGTTTTGCGTTTAGTAGGTTTAGTTACCATTTAAAGTGTGTTTATTTCTTTAAAAGTCTCATCCTTAAAGGATTTAGGTGTTCACAACTTTTTAGATGATTTTTCCAAAAATCATTCTTTTGAATTTTTCTTGTAAACAATGTATTCTCATACTTGTTTCACCACTAGAAACATGGTTATTTTCTTTAAAAACTATGTTTATACAAATCTTTTTATTTAACTTGGTTTCTTTGGAAAACTATTTTAGAAATCATCCACTCACAAGACTTGTATTTTGTTTAAATCATCATCACATGAAAACAACTTTTATTTTTCAAGTTCATGCTTATATATGAGGATGATCATATTGTTTTGTCACATAATCATCCTCTCACTTGCTAGATCATGTGTTTAATCGCAATCTAGCAAGCTCCTTATGATGATCAACATCATAATCCCAAGAAAACAATAATCAAGTATCATACATACACTAAACAACATTATTTCATCAAGACTTCATCATATGACAAGCTTATGTTAGAGTTTTATGAATATGTCTTTTAATATTCATCAAGATTAACAATGTTCATCATCTATTAACCAACAATATATGAAGTATCAAGGGATCATAAGGGCCTTACCACTAGCACAAGGCTAGGGAAGAACACTTGATGTTAATGATGACAAATGTGGAGGATAAAAGCAATCGGGAGAGGTCCTTCAAGATCCAAGACCACCAAACCTTCTTATATGGTTTCTTACACCTTAAGTACAACTTGGAATGAATGGATGATGGATGAAAGGTGGTGGTGGTGTTGGTGTGGTTCTCGGCCGAGAGGGAGGGGAGAAGGGAGGAGGAGGTGAGTTGTGGTGAAGTGTGTGTGAGAATGAGGGCTCCATGTATTCTTATATCCATCTAATGATATTATCCAATGGGTCTTATGTCCATCAAGTACCATTCAAATCCTTCACAAAATCATGGAAGATTTAGAGAAATCTTGTAAGATTTTGGAGGTGGGGTCACATAAGTGACCGTCCACTTAGGGGGGGGGGGGGTTTAGTTGGGTTTTAATGTTTAGTTAGATGATTAGTTAGGATCTTAAGTGTATTGGTTAGGTGTCATGTGTATTTGATGTTGTATAGTGTGTTAGGGTGTTCGGGGATCATAACTAGCTCAAAAATATCAAAACAATGCTTCTAGTATAATTTTGGTGTTTCGGGTGGTGTCCGGTTGTTCGGTTAGATACCGGTTCGCTAAAGTGTCAAACTATTTCGTTTAGTGTTCTTTATGTCCCCTTTTGTGACACCTTTAATTCCCGACACTTAGGAAAGCATTCAAGACCATTTAGTCATATTTTTACGTGAAACTTGCTTGTTAAAAAGCTGTTTTTTGCTGAATTATGTAGAATTCTGCACTTTGAGTGAGTTTTAGGCACTTCCCGGCACTTAAACTATCACTTAGGGATGCAGTTTTGTGGTCCTTACTTCCCTACACACCATACTAGTGTAGTACTTAGTTCTGGGGCTCATTCTGTGTCTTAACATCATGTCTGTCTAAGTACTGAACTCCCGTCAGTGCTTTTAGTTTGTCTGATAATGGTGCCAATTCTGTTCTATGCATTATTAGAATTATATCGTGTTGCATGTAGTAATGATAAAAGTCTTGCAACATGAAATGCCATTGTATGAATATAACAATAATCAGAAACTCATTTGTCTTGTAAACTATACCATGCACGGTTCTTAAACACAGATTACTGTTTAATTATTGCACGGAATGTACGGAAAAGTGACAGTTGTCACATTCTCCCCCCGTTAAAAGAATTTTGTCCTGAAATTTAAGCGATGCCATCGGTCGCAGGGGTGTTGTGAATCAAATGTGGTCACTTAGGTTTTAAATTGGTCTTCATGTTCCCAAGTAACTCTGGGCCATGATATGAATTCCAACGTACTCACATAAATCAATTACGTCTTCTCCGTGTTTTGTGGGCTCTCAGTCCGCAATCTTAACAGGTTCTATAGTAAATTGGAGTTTGTCGTTGATGTGAATCTTGTTTGTGGGAATTACGACTGTTCCTTTAGTCAGACTCCTCTAAAGACTAGACATGTGGAATGTGTCGCGATCACTACTAATCTTTTCTGGAAGTCTCAGCTTGTGAGCAATGGTCCCGATCCTTTCCAAGATCCCGAAAAGTCTAATATACCGGTGGTCCAACCTTCCACGTTTTCCAAATCGCACCACGCCTTCCCAAGGCGAGGCTCCCGTTAAAGCCATACTTCTTGTCTCAAATTCCTACGATTTCCGCCGCTCGTCGGCGCAATCTTTCTGTATTCCGCGGGCTGTCTTGATATGATCACATATCTGAACGATCTTGCCTCTAATTTTTCCTGAACCAACTCGGGCCAGTAGATTGTTTATCTCCAGTCTTCGTTCAACACAACGGGGATCGACTTATTATGTTCCATCTAAAGCTTCACACGAAGTGGTTTAAATAGCGGTGTGATAAACACTGTTGTAGGAAAACTCCACTAAGGGCAGGTGAGTGTTCCAACTTTTCATCAAAGTTTATCACACAAGCACGTAACATGTCCATACAGTCTGCATTGTTCAGTAGCTCAGTCCATCTTCGTTAATATTTAAGTTCTTACGATCAATGGTGTGCTACAACCCTTGTGATCAGTAAAGGTCGTGCAGCGTTTTCTTACAGGTAATGATGTCAAGTTTGCTGCGCGCAATTACTGTATCTAGATCAAGGTTTCTTCTCATGATTCCTTAATCAACGTGACGCGTATGCAATGCCGTGGTCTCGTTGCATCGATGCGCAATCAAGACTTTGTCGAGAAGCGTCACATAATTGCAATTCTAACTCCTTAGCTCTTATTTGCAGGGTTGGCATGAATCTCATTCTTATCCACCATGTATCCTAAAGTTCTTATCTCGCGAATTTGAAATCTGCCCTTCGACATCCTAGCACATAACTGTTCGTTCCCTAAGAGTCGCAAGGTGAATTGCAGATGTTGCTCACGACCTTCCTTGGTCGTTGGGCATATAAGAATGTAGTCAATAGATATAATCATGATCTAGCCAGGTATGGCTTACACATTTGATTCATGAGGTCCATGAATACTGTCGATGCATGTGTTAAGCCAAATGGTACGACAAGGAACTCGTAACGCTCGAAGCGAGTCCTAGAGGTCGTTTTAGGGATATTTCCTTCTTATATTCACAGTTGGGGACATCCTGTCCTCAAGTCGATCTTTGAGTGGTAGCTAGAACCTGACGATTGGTCTGTTCATGTCATCAATCCTTGGCAAAGGATACCGATCCTTGTTATCCAATTCTCTGGGATTGATGCGAAGCGGAAACTGTCAACTTTCTTCTTGTGTCCTTAATTCCATCTTGGAGTAGTAGCTGGAATCTTGTAGTTGGTCGACAAGTCATCGGTTCTCGGTAAGAGGTACCGATTCTTGTTGGTTAGTTGTCTATCTCCCTGTAACCTATGCGTAATACTTTTCTCCCTCATTATTTCCTCTGAGTTCCTCTCAGATTAAGCTATGTATGGGTGTAAAAAGTGTTGTCTTGTTTCCTAATGAATAACACTGAGGCTTACCAGGGTGAGAAACTCGGCCTGGTAGATTCCTCTGTCTAGCAGATCCTGCAGTTGCATCGGAGGCTCCTGAATCTCGTACGAAGCTAGTCGGTAAGGCGTCATCTTGTCAATGGTGCCACTCCTGGCACGAGGTTTATCCTAAACTTCTCTTGTCGTTGAGGGGGTATTCTTGGCAATTCTTTAGGAAAGGCTTCTGGAAATTCCCCCACCACAGGGACGTCTTCAGGCTCTGGCTCCTTGGTCTCCTTATTGACAACCATGAGCAGGGAAGGCTTATGCAGCCTATTCGGAGGCGCTCATGCGTCTCTACGGCCAATGTAAAAATGTCACAAACCCACTGCCTTATGGGGCTAGTACCCTTGCACCTATTGCAAGAAGGTTGTGTACTATAAATGTTTCATCATTCGCAAGAGGGATGCGACTGATTATCCTTATATCGAATGACTTCAGCTCTATACTTGGATATCCAATCCATGCTGACTATCATATCATGACTTTCCAAGTCAATGGTAACAGAAGGTTCCGGCCTTCTGAGTTCCCAAAATATAATTCTTAATCGCTTCGTCTGCTTAAACTAGCCTTCTATATGCCCATTTCTAAAGAATACGAAACGTCTATTCTATTCGAAACTAGGCCAAGCAGTTTCTTAAGTTCTACACATGCAAGGTTAAAGTTGGTGCCGGTAATAATAAAAAATAGATGCATAAGGTTGGTTAATAGGGAACGTACCCGTAACCACATCTGGATCCTGGCGTGCTTCACGAGCTCCGATCGTGAAGACCCTTCCTTGCTTGGTTCTTCCTAGGGCAATCTTTCCTAAAGTGCCCTACTTCACCACACCTGTAGCAGCCTGGAATTTTCCCATTATCTCTTCCGTCTGGATCCTTCGCCCAACAGGCATCCTTGCTGTTCCCTTCCTTTCCACACTTTCCACACTTAGGCCTCAGACATCGACCTTCATGGTAAAAATTGCATTCCTCGCACCTCGGCTTACTCCCCAAGTAAACCTTACCACCAGCCTTATTAGTGGCTCCATAAGCTTTCCTGCCATGCGGTGGGTTCACTTCCCTTCTTTTGTTCGCTTTAGAGCTTCCACAGCTGACTTGGGTGCCTATCTTTAGGTTTGAAGACTTCCTCTTCTTGTTACTAGATGACTCCACATGAGTCTCTTTCTTGTTATCCTCAGATTCCGAAAATTTTCTCATGCGCAGAGCTTCTTCAGTAAGAGTGACACTCAAATCGATAGCCTCTGCGATGGTTGGGGGATTTGAGGTAGTAACCATGCTCCTAATTTGAGGTGCAAGTCCCCAAATGAATCGCTTAATTCTCTTGAATTCCGGCTTGACTAAGTAGGGAACGACCCTAGACAAGTCGTGAAATCGCTGGACGTACTCAGAAATCTTCGGCCCGTCCATTTTCAAATTCCAGAACTCCACATCAAGCTTCTGGATTTCAGCCCTAGAACAATATTTCTTCTCCATCATTTCCTTGAGCTCATCCCAGCTCAGTGCATGAGCAGCTTCGTCACCGAGGGTCTGAACCTGAAGGTTCCACCAAGAGAGTGCGCCGTCCAAAAACAACCCTGAGATATAGGTAACACTCCGCTGGGGTGAACAGTTACTCATTCTTAGAACGGAGTCAGTCTTTTCTGCCCAACGAACAAATGCAACGGCACCTCCTGTGCCATCAAAATTCAATGGCTTGCAGTCTAGGAATTGTTTATAGGTGCAGCCAGTTGGAGGGTTATTTCCGGAAGTGCCACCGTTGTGTTCGGAGCGAAGGGCTTCATGTCGTGCAATTGCCTATGAGATGCGTTCTTGAAGCTCGGCTTCTGTCCTTGGTAATGTACTGGTGTTTGTGTCACGTCTGGGCGGCATTCTCTTCTGTCAAAAGGTATAGGGTAGGTTAGACAACATTCCATAATTGTCTATGAGGTACATAGTACCATAAGTAAACAGGTGATCACCCAATATCACATGCATATATAATCAACAAGGTATGAGTGAGGAGACAATTACTGAGCTTTCATATAATCTTGGCAACTTGACTTATTGCTTGTAACCAAATGAACCCGAGGTTACATCACCTTGGTCACACAAGTTTCAGTCATTTTCCTGCTACATTGGTTTTCTTAGGTCTTTAGCTTCACTGATGGGTATATTTTCCCAGAGATGGGGGTTGTTCATGTAAGGGTGATAGAGAGTGTAACGTCACCGAATCTTTCCTGCGTGTTAGCCATCTCCACTAGCTTAGATATCGGTTCCCAAACGCCTCATATACGGGTAGAAGAGTCAGACACGAAGTAGGCAAAAGACAGGTTTCCTACTTTGTAAAGTGCTAAGGCAATGGTTTAGGTGTTGTTCCACCAGATGAAGGTGTGTACACCTAGAGTTTATTTTGGGTGGTGATCATTAGCCTGACCTACAGAGTCCACCAGGATTTCCATGCACTACAAGTCGTTATTACGTGGGCCCCCGTAATAATGAATTGTCTTGCACAGTTACCCCAAATT
>JARYGA010051883.1:0-49780 GCA_030545235.1 Helianthus tuberosus | reverse complement strand
AGCTCCACAAACCCTAATCATGAAGATCATCAAATCGGAAGGCAAGATGAAGCCTAAATCCATAATCGAGCACGGATTAATGATCACCATCACGAGGGGATCATAAGGTATGTCTTAAATCTAAGATTGGTGATCATGGGGGAAGTGGGTTATGTTCTAATCCGTGAGTTAATACGAAATTGATCATGTCTAAGGGTTAGAATCATCGTATAGAACATGGGTTATGTATGGTTTGTGTTAATTTGATGATTAGAGATGAAACCCGTTAGTTTGGGTGAAGATGATGACTAGAATCACTACCTATGTCGAAGTCTTGTTGAAAGATTGATGTATTATTGTGGGCGTGATGGATTCTTGTTAGTTAAATTGGAAGAAATGTGGTGATGAGATGTTTGATGCTTATGTGTGAATAATATATGTTGATTAGAAGTAGGATTTGTCGAGTTATGTATGAGTTTAGAAGATTTATGCATGAATTAGTTGTACGTTATGCATTAAAAGAAGGTACACACATCAAGCGTATGACAAAATGTATATAGTATTGTTCGTATGGTCAATTATGATGTTACGAGTATATGATGATAAGTCGATAGTTAAATATGGTTAATAGTTGACTTCTGAAAGTCAACTAAGTATAAGTAACATGATTTGACTCGTTGTCGTAAAGGTAGGATTGTAGGAAGTCGTATGGTACATGTTATGTTGATATGCGTTATCCGTGATTATATGATGAATTACATGAATTAAATGTGAAATATGTGGTTGATATGATCGTTAACGTGTACAATTGTGTATACTAACGAGAATGTGATGGGTGACATGAAAGTATAGGAATCATGTCAAGACGGATTCAAGCGTGAAAGGCTAACGGATCAAGAGGTGGCAAAGGATCGGATACGAGCACGGACGCATAAGGTAAGTGATTTCTGTAATCACTTCTTAGTTCGATTAAGTATACGGTGTTTTAATTAACGAAACATGATGTTGGAGGTTAAATATGTGACGTAGTCTTTCGTCGTAGATGATGGGATTAAAGTTGACCAAAATGCCCTTGATGGGTATTTTGGGTAAACGATCTTAAAAGTAGTTTAGAAACAAGTTATTAGATTAGTGTAATGTTTTGGTCAAGTATGAAAGTGAGGAGTATGGTTTTGTGAGTCAGAAACGTTTTAATGCGCAATTACCCTTAACGGGTCAAAATAAGCTTATGAGCGCAAACGGGTGAAATAAGACGTAAAGTTTCCGGGAATGAATCTTTTATGACAAATGTCCTTGATATTATCAATTCTTATGAAGTTAAGGTCAAACAAATAAGTTATATAATAAAATTATGAACGGGTCAATTCTTGGTAAAAAGGGTAGTAATCCGAAGACTTAAAAGTCTGGGATTTTGTTAATCCGGATGTCGGATCTTAACTCCATGAGATGGAATTTTAAATTACGGACGCGTAGGAAAAAGAATCGGGTAAAACGGACCAATAACGAAGAAGTTATGACCGTTTCCGTGAAATGCGGTCGTGCTGGAAATCTGCAGCACAGCAACAGCAACATTCTGCTTATTTGAGGGCGTCGCGTGGCGCGACGGCCCGTCGCGTCGCGCGACAGGGTGTCTGTTCGTCGAAAAGTGTTCGGTTTCTCCGTTTTGGCTTGGGAACCCGTTTAAACGCGTTTTAAGTTGTGTATGACTAATTTAACTTATGTTTTATGACCATTAGGGTAAATACACATGTAGATAGGTATGTATGCATGTTTGTATATCTCTTTATACGTATGTAGAAATGTATGAAAGTATGTATGTACCTACGTGAGTATGTTTATAAGTATGTGAGCAAGAATATGCGGATATGTGATGGTAGGTATGAGAGTAGGCATGTATGAGTTTGGTATGATGCACGTAGGGTTGCATGTATGTAAATATGTATAATGTCATGTGTGTACTTAATGATGTTGGTATGTGTACATATAGATACGTATATAATGATGTAGATGTGTGTATATGTAAGTATGCATGTAGATTGGCATGTACGCGTGTGAGTGTGTATGTAATCAGGTATGTAGGCATGTGTGTACGTGTGTATAAATATAGAGATAATATGTATGAAGTAGGGTATGTATGTAAGTCTTTCGGTATGTTTAAGTGTTTACGATGTTTGTTCGTGTACCTGGAATTACAAGTGTGATGCAGGAATGGCAAGGAAGTCTCACCACAGATGGTAAGACAGGATTAAAAGCTGGGATGTAAAGAGTATAACGAAACGAGAAGTAACGAGAATAAACTTTGTATGTTTCTAATGCGGTACTAATATTATGAATTATATGTGGTAAATGCAGGTAGTACCAGTCATGAGGATATCCAAGGATTGAAGCTAGAGGACCGAGTCACAAGATAGATTGTACGGGAGTGTCGAGTACGTAATTGAGTAAAGCCAGTTTATGATTTCTTATTGTAATTGAGTATAATAAGTGTATTTATTGAGAAAGAATTAACCCTAGAAATGAGATTAAGTGTGTCAAAGTGTTTGTAACTAAAGAAATTTTTATGGTACGAATTTCCGCTGCGAATTTAGCCAAATACGAATTAGGGTGTTACACAAAGAAGGACGATGCTCGTCACTTGTCAAATCAGCAAAGCGTTCCATCTAAGAAGATTTTGCTCAATCAAGAGCCCCGTGGTAAGACCTGCTCTTATAAGTATTTTATCTCCTGCAAGCCAAGAGACTTCACAGGGGAGAAGGGAGCCATAGATTGTATGACTTGGCTCGATAAGATGGACAATGTTGTTGATATTAGTGGTTGTGCAGAGCAAAACATTGTGAAGTTTGTGTCGCAGTCATTTAAAGGTGAAGCGTTAGCTTGGTGGAGATCCTTAATCCAAGCTACAGGAAAGATCCACTTATATAGCATGTCTTGGGATCAGTTCGTTGCTTTAATCAAGGAAAATTTCAGTCCTCAACATGAAGTTGAGAAGATTGAGACTGACTTCTTGACCTTGGTCATGAAGAACTTGGACTGTCAGGCGTATCTCACGAGCTTCAACACTATGTCACGATTGGTTCTATACTTGGTCACACCGGAACCAAAACGTATAGCTCGATTCATTGGAGGTTTGGCTCCGGAGATTAAGGCAAGTGTGAAAGCATCAAGACCTACTGCCTTTAGGTCAGTGGCTGATCTGTCGTTATCTCTTACTCTTGATGCGGTCAGGCAGAGATCGCTTAGGAACTCTGATGAAGGGAAAAGGAAACGTGAGTATGATAGCTCACGCTGTTATGAGAAGAAACATAAGGGGAACTCTGAGAATAAGAAGAGTTCAGGGTTCAAGAAGGATAACCAACAGTCGGGTGAATAACCTAGGTGTAAAACCTGCAAGAAGCGTCATCTAGGGAAATGTAGGTTCGAATCGAAATCCCAATCGCAGCCCAGAGCTTGTGGATCTGCAAATCAAGTGAGCGTAAGATGTTAGATTGCAAAAAGATAAAGGATGCGACTTGTTACAACTGTAACGAGAAAGGGCATATCAAGTCCAATTGCCCAAAGTATGCAAAGAAGCCTGAAAAAGGTTAAAAGACCAATGCTCGGGTTTTTCAAATGAATGCTCAGGAGGTCATTCAAAACGACAATGTGATAACAGGTACCTTTCTTATCAATGATGTTTGTGCAAGGGTATTGTTTGATTCAGGTACAGATAAGTCATTTGTAGACAATAAATTTTGTAAGTTATTAAATCTGCCTATTAAAACCCTAAGCATAAAGTATGAAGTAGAATTGGCCGATGGTACCATAGAAACTGCTTCAACCGTGTTAGATGGATGCTTTATATCCATTAGGAACCACTATTTTCCGTTGTCTTTGCTTCCTTTGAAACTAGCTGGATTCGACATAGTGATAGGCATGGACTGGTTATCTCATAACCAAGCTCAGATCGTTTGTGACAAGAAGCAAGTGGTTATTAAAACTCCTTATGGTGAGCAGTTAACAATACAAGGAGATACTCAGTACGGGTTGCCTAAGCAAGTGTCAATGCTTAAGGCATCAAGGTGTATGAAGAAAGGTTGTGTCATTTATATGGCACAGGTGACTATTGATGAACCAAAACCCAAGATCGAAGACATCCCTATCATTTCTGAATATCCAGATGTATTCCCTGAAGAACTACCTGGTTTACCCCCAGACAGACAAGAGGAGTTCAGAATTGACATTATTCCTGGAGCAGCACCAGTTGCAAGAGCACCTTACCGATTGGCACCAACTGAGATGAAAAAATTAAGAACTCGGTTGGATGATTTGTTGGCAAAAGGATTTATTAGACCTAGCTCATCTCCTTGGGGAGCACCGATTCTGTTTGTGAAGAAGAAGGATGGCTCGATGCGTCTATGCATCGATTATCGCGAGCTAAACAAGGTTACAATCAAGAACAGATATCCATTGCCCAGGAACGACGATCTGTTTGATCAACTTCGAGCAAGTTACTTATCCAAGATTGACTTGAGATCAGGTTACCATCAGCTGAAGGTTAGAGATGAAGATGTACACAAGACTGCATTCAGAACTCGTTATGGTCATTATGAGTTCTTGGTGATGCCTTTCGGGCTCACTAATGCACCAGCAACATTCATGGACCTCATGAACCGTGTTTGTAAACCCTATTTGGACAAATTTGTCATTGTTTTTATTGATGACATACTCATTTACTCAAAGAATCAGGCTGATCATGAAAAGCACCTTCGATGTATACTTAAACTTCTTCAGCAAGAGAAACTCTACGCCAAGTTCTCAAAATGTGAGTTTTGGCTTCGTGAAGTCCAATTTCTTGGACATATGGTTAGCGAGCATGGTATCCAGGTGGATCCCGCCAAGATTGAAGCCATCATGAATTGGCAAGAACCAAAGACGCCCACAGAGATTCGCAGCTTCTTGGGTCTAGCAGGATACTATAGGCGTTTTATTGAAAATTTCTCAAGGATTGCTGCACCCCTGACTTCCTTGACTTGAAAGAATATAAAATTTGATTGGGGTCCTAAGAAATAAGAATCCTTTGAGATTCTTAAGCAAAAGTTGAGCAATGCTCCGGTTTTAACATTGCCTGAAGGAATTGAAGAGTTTGTGGTATACTGCGACGCATCACATACTGGAATGGGTTGTGTACTTATGCAAAGAGGCAAGGTTAATGCATAGCTTCCCGACAATTAGAGGGTGCACAAGAAGAATTAAACCACCCACGATTTGGAATTGGGTGCCGTTGTATTTGCCCTAAAACTTTGGAGGCATTATTTATATGGTACCAAGTGTGTGATCTATTCTGATCATAAGAGCCTTCAGCACCTGTTTAACCAGAAGGATCTGAACATGAGACAGCGTCGATGGATGGAGACGCTGAACGATTATGATTGTGAAATCCGATATCATCCAGGCAGGCGAATGTAGTCGCCGATGCCTTGAGCAGGAAAGAAAGAGTTAAGCCCATTAGAATCAATGCCAAGAGCATTGAATTGAAGAACAGCTTGAATGAAAGATTGTTAGCCACTCAAAAGGAAGCTGTATTAGAAGCTAACTATCCAAATGAAAAGCTGGGCGTAACTGCTGAACAGTTATCGTATAGAAAGGATGGGATCCTTAGATTGAATGGACGAATATGGGTTCCAATTTATGGATGACTTAGGGATGTGATTCTTCAAGAAGCCCATAGTTCCAAGTATTCTGTTCATCCTGGTAGTGATTAGATGTACCAGGATTTAAAGGCGAATTATTGGTGGATAGGTTTGAAGAAATCTATAGCCACTTATGTGGCCAAATGTTTGATGTGCGCGCAAGTTAAAGCCGAACACCAGAAGCCGTCAGGTTTGCTGCAACAGCCTAAACTTCCCACCTGGAAGTGGGAAATGGTAACCATGGATTTTATCACAAAGTTACCAAAGACAAAGAGAGGAAATGATACTATTTGGTTGATAGTCGACAGGTTGACCAAGTCAGCCCACTTCTTGCCGATTAAGGAAACACACAGCTCCGACAAGTTAGCTTAGCTGTATGTGGATGAGATTGTATCTCTCCACGGAGTGCCAGGGTCTATCATCTCACTTTTGGAAAAGCTTTCAGCAATCCCTAGGCACTCGTCTAAACTTCAGCACTGCTTATCATCCTCAGACGGATGGGCAAAGCGAGCGTACAATTCAAACACTTGAGGATAAGTTACGGGCTTGTGTTATTGATTTAGGAGGAAGTTGGGATGACCATCTTCCATTGATTGAATTCTTGTATAATAACAGCTATCATTCAAGTATTCAAGCAACGCCTTTTGAGGCATTGTACGGAAGGAAATGCAGAACGACAGTTTGTTGGGCGGAATTTGGAGATGTCCAGCTAACACGACCTGATATAGTCCTGGAGACGACATATAAGATTGTGCAGATACGTGATCGTCTCAAATATGCCAGGGATAGGCAGAAAAGCTACGTAGATAAAAGGCGTAAACCTCTGAAATTCGAGGTAGGTGATAAAGTGTTACTTAAGGTATCACCCTGGAAAGGAGTGATGCATTTTGGCAAGAAGGGCAAGCTAAGCCCAAGATACATAGGACCATTCGAGATTATCGAATGTGTCGAAACTGTAGCTTACAAGCTAAATCTGCCTGAAGAGCTCAGTGGAATTCATAATGTGTTCCACATTTGCAACTTGAAGAAGTGTCTAGCTGATGAATCGCTAGCCATGTCACATAAGGATGTGCATATAGATGAGAGCTTAAAGTTTTTTGAAAAACCTTTGTCGATCGAGGATCGACAGGTTAAGAAACTTCGAAGGAAGCACGTGCCGATTGTGAAGGTTAAATGGGATGCCCGTAGAGGTCCCGAATAAACGTGGGAGGTTGAATCCACAATGAAACAGAAGTAACCTCATTTATTTCAGTAAATCTCGAGGTTGAGATTTCTTTTACAGGGGTGAGGATGTAACACCTCGCAAAATCATGTCCAATATAGTATCGACATGTGTCATGGGATTTAAACGTTTAACAAATTGATTACGAGGGACTAAAGTTGATAAACAAAGAAAGTATGTGTGTAAGAGGATCCAAAGTGTCAACATATGAAAAATTTTCCTTTCAACAACCCTACACGATGTTTATACCCTTAAACGAATAAATCATGAAGCGTATGAAACCGTTTGTGGAAGAAAGTGAAAGTTTACAAGACGCGAGGGTTAAATGTGTCAACATGTTTAAATAATACCCCTGAGTGACCTTTTATCGAACTCGGAGCCTTGTAAAGATTAATTATGCTCCCAAGAATAAGTGATAAAAATTTCACAAGGTTTCGATATCGTATGAGGAAAGTACGTTAACTTTCGTAATCAAGGGGTTAAAAGCGTCAACAAGGCAAAACTTGTGTTTTTGATTATCATTTAATGAAACAGGACCTAACGGTGTTTGGTTATATCTCTTGGATCATAAAAATAAAATTTAAATGGGTTAAATGAGCTTAAAATGAAAGATTTTACGCTTTAGAAGGTCCAGGGGGTGAAAATATCAAATTGGAAACTTGCTGATCTGGTTACCCCTATGGTGGCGTCACACCACCACCAACACCCTCTGTCGTCGCGCGACACGACGGCCTTATCTGGACAGAAACATGCACAGGTGCAGGTCACTGCACCTCTCTTCACCCTTGCATGGTTTAACTCGAATCTAGGGACTGTTTCACATGTACTGATCAACGAAGAGCCAAGACACCTGTATTGATCTGATGACACCTTCAATGGGTATAAATAGGTGGGTTTTTGGCAGCATTTCTCACTTGCATGATCAATTCATACTCTCAAACTTTCTCCCAAGTCTTGAAGCTTTTTAATCACTTTTTGGAGCATCATACTTTGGAAGGAAGCTCTATTAGTCTCAATCTTTGTGCTAAGGAATCTTGTAAGTGTGCTTAGCCTCTGTAATTAAGTTTTTGTTAGTGTAATGACCAAAAGTCAAAGTTGACGTAATTCTGCTTTGACTAAGTGATTAATCACTAATGGTCCAGCCATTATTCGAATTGAAAGTGGCTATGAGTTGGTAATTATGTAGGTAATAAACCCTTAAAAGGGCACCTACTGATTCTCACTCTAACTTGGTCAATTGTTGGGTCAAACTTGTTATTAAAAAGTCAACAGAATCTGCTTTTGCAAATAAATCCATAACTAGTAATGTAGAAGTTATGGAACATGTTTAAACACTAAAATAACTTGGTAAATAATATAAGGACATGTTTAGGCATGTTCAACCCGACGATTCTGAGTTTAGGCTCGGTTCGAAACCGAAAGTCGCAAAAGTAGACTTTTTCTTTGACTTTCTATTCTGACCCGATTAGGCTTGGTTTAGATATGCCTTAGGGTTCCATTAGGACCATATTGCATGTTAGTATAACCCTCTGAGATTATACCAAATGGTCCTTATTAAATCTAAGTCATATGCTTGTTTCCGTTAATTGCTTAATTGTTGACCATTATACCCTTTTTATATTAAAACGTGATTTTTGAAGATGTGAGAGGACAAAAACCTTTATTACTGATTTATAAACTTGTCTTCAAAATTTGACATCAGTTTGTGGTCTAAATTAGTAGTTATGCTCAATATCGTAAATTGAAGCCTTTTTATTAATTAAACGGCATTTTCAGCATAAAACCTATTTAAACCCAAATTTGGACACCAAACCTTTTACCCACTGATATAATATAATATTTAGGGATTTTTGGAAATTTTTATTGAATTTTAAACTGATTATATGATAGAGTTTGAAAGTAAATTCGGTATTGACGAAATTACCCTTTTCTTGGATAAAATGAGTTTTACATAACATTTTGATGCCAAACCTTTTGCTACTGATTTCATAGGTTAAATAAAATATTTTGAGCCTTATAAACTGATCAAAAACTCAGATTTCTTTAAATAACCCGAAAATCGTTAAATATTGACTTTTACGCTTTTTAAACGCATAGTTTGGGTTAAAATTATATTTGACACCTAAAACTCATTATCTACTGATATTATAAGTAAATTTTTATACTCAAACAGTAAGTAAAAGTTTTGAAATCAGATTCCCAAATTTGACCCTTAAAGCTTATATGAATTGACCAAAATGCCCCTACGGTGCATAGTTTGGCCATAGATGATAAATTTCACATATATGATATATCTTACTGATATAACCTACTAAAATAAATGTTTTACTGATCATTTTAGACCAGAACCTCACATTGTCATTTAATCTCTTTTATAAACTTTAAAATGACCAAAATACCCCTACGGGGCTTAAATTGATTTTAAATTCGTTTTGGGCATAGTGGAAGGTATCCTACTGATATCATAACACATTTAAGCATATTAACTTAGGGAACCTGTTCATGACTCGTTCGGTTACCTGTTATGCATTTTTCGCGTTCGATGCGGTTTATGTGACTAGTTTGCATAAATTGACCGAAATGGGTCAAACCTTATCATTTTTACCTCAAAATCCAGAATGTGTTTAGTTTACCCATATTATATAAGTCTTCATACTTGTCGGGTCTAAATCACATTTTAATCCGGTCTTCGCTTAATCTTGCATTTTGAACCGTATACCTCTCTTTAAAACTAACCGGTCTAAGTTAGGACTTAAATGTAACACCCCGAAAATGGGCTTGGTAATTAAACTCTGTTAATACTAAAAGACGGGTAACGTACCGTTATTAGTAAAAATAACGCGGCAAATATTTAGGTTTAAACAAGAAATACAAATAGTAAATATAAGCGAATCAAGGTTTTCAGAAATTGAATTTATAAGAGCCCGAGTTAACGGGACTTAAAATATAACGGGTTATAATTCCCGGGACTCACCAAGAAACTAGGAATACTAACCTAGTTAGTTAGTGTCTTGACATAATGGAACAAATATGGTTAAGATACCTATAAATAACTGGTGTAAAGTCGAGGGACTAAACATGGGCAAATTAGATAAAGTTTTATTAAAAACCAATTTATAAACAAAACACACACACACATACGTGTGTGTGTCTGCGACTTCAAACAAAGCCAGTGAAGGCTCTCTTGCTCAAAAACCCTAGTCCCTCAAGAATCTCTCAAATTGAAGCCCAAATCAAGAGCCAAATCAATGCATGAACACAAATTCGTGACCACCTAGTCATGAGGATTACAAGGTATGTTGAAAAATTTCGATTTGGTGATACTTTGAGATTATGATGAACAATCATAATCGAAATTCTGGAATGAATATTGATTCTATGAGTGTTATTATGATTATATCTTGGTTTAGAAACAAACCCTAATAGAAAATTTGATGAATTGTCGTCAAAACTAGGGATTTGATAATTACCCTATTATATGCTAAGTGGGTTTTGACTTAATAATGAAGATGATGATATGTTGGTGTTAGAAATCATCATAGGTGATAGTTGATGCAAGATACTTGAACAAATTATAAGTTTGAGTGAAAGCTTATGCATAACTTGAAGTGGGTTTTTGTATGTTATGATGAACACTCAGATTTGGAAGTGTTAAATTGATGAATATCGACTGCTATGATATAAGTTCTTGATATAGTTCATGAACACTAGACATAGAGAGTTGAAATTTGATATTTATCTTGGTAAAAAAATGACTAATAAAGAACTAGTTAGCAAATGTGTAGAATTATGCCCATTAGGTGTTTGTTAAAACGCCTAAATGAAAAGTAAAGTATTTAAATTCAAGTGAAACGCGTAATTGACAAGCTTGACTAATTACATGAGACATGGGATAAAACGGGTTCTAATCATAATGTTGATTTGCCTTAATCATGCATATTATATGATTAAAAGTAGTTGACTTTAGAAAGTCAAACTAACTAGTGATGAAGTCGAATAAGTGGTTTCGACTAAGACAATAAGTAAGGTGGTATAGTCGTGATTGTTAATGACTAATCTAACCATCTTGTAAATGATGAACAATAGTTGGCTCTTAAACAAGCTAGGTGAAGCTTGGAGTGAAAGCGGGTCAAACGAATCCAGAATGAAGGAAAAAGCATATTTCGGATGCAAGGTAAGTATATCTTACACTAGTCATATATTTATAATATTCTTTCGTCTTATTAGTTGCGAAAAAGAAAAATACCTAATTGAGATATGATGTTCCGACGTGTGGTCGTACGGAACAAGATAATTAAATATGACAAGAAAACATGGTTATGGCTAAAAATGAGTTAAACCGGTAATTCGATCATATTATGACGAATGAAGCATGTACTTTTGATGGTTATCATATAAGTTAAAACATAATAACCATTAAGGGCAAAATGGTAATTTTGATAATTTGACAATGGTAATTGGTCATATAGACCAAACGGGTCAAAAGGTGAAATTATCACCCTTTGACAATATCGACTAATGGGTTGTCAAGTTGCGTGAATTTAGGAACTAAATAGCACACGGATGCTTACATCGTTATCACTTAGTAGCCACTAAGGAAAGGTATTGAAACGGGTCAATATATTGATCCGAGCCAGGTATGTATAGTAATACAACTCATCATGTAGAATTTGGAGTTTTATAACAGTTGGACAAGGTTAAAATAAGATATTCGGTTATCTTTAGGTAAAACGAATAAATTGAGTTATAATTATGGTGTTTAGAAACATATTGGTTTCTAAACAAGAATATGGTTAAAAGGTCGGACTTTGTGGTTCAAACAAGCACTAATAGTCCTTCGTCGTAAAAGAATGACAAAAATTGACTAAAACGCCCTTGTTGGCTAATTCGAATAAACAACCTTTAAAGGTAGTTTTGAAACGAGTTTTATGATCAATCAAATAATTGGAATAAGTGTAAGAAGCGAAATATGTAAATCTTCGGTCAAATGACTTTATATGAGTCTTTGTCGTAAATTAGTAATCAAATGAGAAAAACTCGGATTATATGGATCACCTCATTAAGTCCACCACAACTATAATTATTATAGTTGTGGTGGAAGATTTCTTGATTTGAATGTTGTAAATAACGCTAGAAACGAATGAAAGCAATTTTAGGCTTAAAGTGCTTAAATACCTTAACGGGTCAAAATAAGCACTTGAACATAAACGGGTTCTAACTAAGTAAGAAACCCATGATTTATGATTTATTTGATAGAAAATATTGAAATGATGTTTCTCATGAGTTTATAGATCAAGTAAACGTGTTTGTTTGATAAAATAGCGAACGGGTCAAAATTTGGTAAAAATGTAATAAGCCGAAGACTTAAAAGTCTCAAAATTTGCTAATCTGGATGTCGGACTTTAACTCCAAATGATGGAGAATCAAATTACAAACACGTAGGAAGAAACGGTAGGCCAAACGGATAAGCGGTTTGAAAGATACGAAAGATTTCATGTCAAATTACGGCAAAATGGAGAAGTTGGATGCAGGGTCCACCGTAAATTACGGTGCCACCGTAATTTACGGTGGAGCTAATAAAGCTACGGTGGGTTTCTACTGTTTTACGGTAGAAAAGTATGAACCCAGGGGCCACCGTAAATTACGGTCCCACCGTAATTTACGGTGGTGAATTTTTTTATATATATTTTGTTTTTCATTGAGAAATCAATGTTTCCCCGGACATCGTTCGGACATGATTTAAATCTTGTATGACTAAAGCATTTCATGTTATTGAAATGTAGGTACTTTTGGACGCCGGAAGACGATCAAGCTCAGCGAAGAACCGAACACGATAAAGATACACGCTTCCGCACTTTACCACGTTGTAAAATTTAAACAACGAATTCGATCATGTTACCTAGAATAATTTATGAATTGTAAAAGTTTTAATAAACCCATATTTTTATAGTATGTGTAGTCTTAACTGCACCTCTAATTGTTGGTATTTACACTATAAACGTTAAATAGAAACTAGGGTGTTACAAGTTGGTATCAGAGCCTTGGTTTAAGAGATTCAAGTATGGCGGGAAAGCTATGCTTGGACTTAAACCTTATGCTCTTAATAAAGAATTGGTGTTCGGTTCAAGGCTTGATCGCAAATCCGGTAAGTACAGGTATGTTAATGGTTTAGCATGTTAAAGTGTTGTAAACAACACATAGGGCTACCGTGTGATACACGTTACCCCAATTGAAATGATTGATATAGTTGACGAAAATACGTGCATTGACGCGTATAGTAGAAAAAGCCTTGTATTAGAATACGGGCGATTATTGAAGTAGATGTTACTAACTTTTGCGAATGTTTTAATTGAAGGACACTCGCGTTTGAAGACGACGAGAGTCAAACGAATCGTGGATATGATGATGGAATGGTCTGAGATATGACAAGAAGAACATGCTCATTACGGACCTAAATTGCGTAATGGTCGCGAACAAGGCTAATGGCAAGAAAAGCCCGTTAGGGCAAGTATTTACCAGGTGCACGTTTAAATTATTGCATGAATATAAACATGCAACCAATATGTAGAAACTGATAGTTGCTGATTTAGATTGAAAACTTGGACAAACCTGAATAGAATACCTATCCAGAATATTGTTTCCAAGAGAAATAAACAGAGGTATTACTTACATAGGGCGTGATGTGAAAACTATAAAAAGGTCGTGTATGTCATGTGTTAACCACTTACTCTGGCCAAGTAAGTAGTGACATATGATACCGCGAGTTTCTTATAGCGGACACATCTACATCCAATGTAGTAAAGGCGGGGTAAAGGGGACTAATTAAAAGTACCCAAATGAATCAGATAAGCAAAATATTTGATAATAATGTAAACGCACAACCAAGTGACGGGAGCGTATTACATTAGGATAATGAGCCCGAGTGAAGGGACAAAGATGCATGTAAAATGATTTAGACGAGTATTGGGAAGGAGTGTACTTACACTCGAACCCAGAAAACGCAAGCATGTAAAATGATTTAGACGAGTATTGGGAAGGAGTGTACTTACACTCGAACCCAGGAAAACGCAAGCATGTAAAATGATTTAGACGAGTATTGGGAAGGAGTGTACTTACACTCGAACCCAGAAAACGCAAGCATGTAAAATGATTTAGACAAGTATTGGGAGGGAGTGTACTTACACTCGAACCCGGAGAATGTAAACATGTAAAATGATTTAGATATTTATTGGGAGGGGGTGTACTTACACTCGAACCCGGAAAATGCAAATATGTCCCTTAACATGTCGTTTTTGTAAAACGTCATACTTAAGGACAAAGTCGGAATATAAAAATGAAACCTTAGACTACGGTCAAGGTCAATTGAAATTCAAGAGCGAAAATAAATGATTCCAAACATAATAAGAGATGCTTAGAAGCTATATATGTATATATACATTTGAATATAGACAAGAATAAAAGATGATCTACGGGATCATCATAACCTACGGGATTAAACACAGTGTTAAGGTCTATGGGACCAAAAAGACCCTCGGGTCATAAAAGAGAAGGAGACGAGTTGTTAATATCTCACCTTAAAAAGGGTGAAAAACTTAAAGAAATAGCCTATGGGGCTAAATGAAAGAATCTAAGGGTCAATAGTGTAAAGCAAGGGAACTAGTTGTGATTTCCCGCATAAAACTAAGACTGTAAAAGAATAAATTATGGACTGTCAATATCCTGGCATGGATAATGGACAAAGGTTAATGAGAAGATCCTAAAACTAAAATTTCGGTTTTAGTAGGAAATAGCGTTTTTACAAACATAAATCCTGATAGGAATTTAAATTATAAGCATGAAAGATACAAGTCTTGACACAGATTGGCGCAAGACGATATATTCGAAAGGTGTTATTTTCGAAAATAAAAGGTTGATGCAAACTAAACACGATGTGACACGATCACGGTTAGGAAATGTAATGTGAAGTAAAATCACATTATAACCAAGCGAGCGGTGAAAAGTAACGGGACTAATAAGTCCAGTTAGTGAGACCGGTTAAGGTCAGCAATTCAAGTCAAGAAATTTGATTTGCTCGGAAACGGGGGATTCGGTATAATTGAGCCGAATCAATAAATCCGAAAACTAAAGAAATTATTGCTAAAAGCGAAATATTTCAATAAAGACCTTTAAACGGGTCAAGGTAACGGATTCACCAAGAGTTCGATAATATATAAAAGCGATGGAAATCGCTAAGTTGACTAAACTAGCAGAAATAACGGAATTACGTTATTTCAAGATACATTATGTCGTACGAGGTACGTAGGGGTTATGTAACCGAAAAGATATTACCATAATTTTTCTGGTAATGCAAACAATTGGTTAAAGTATGAATAATGCTTAAGAGATTACCCAGGTCAAACGCATTGAGTTCAGAACTCAATGAACTATGTAAGCAAGGTTTCGAGGACGAAACCTCTTTAAGGGGGGTAGACTTGTAACACCCTGAAAATGGGCTTGGTAATTAAACTCTGTTAATACTAAAAGACGGGTAACGTACCATTATTAGTAAAAATAATGCGGCAAATATTTAGGTTTAAACAAGAAATACAAATAGTAAATATAAGCGAATCAAGGTTTTCAGAAATTGAATTTATAAGAGCCCGAGTTAACGGGACTTAAAATATAATGGGTTATAATTCCCGGGACTCACCAAGAAACTAGGAATACTAACCTAGTTAGTTAGTGTCTTGACATAATGGAACAAATATGGTTAAGATACCTATAAATAACTGGTGTAAAGTCGAGGGACTAAACATGGGCAAATTAGATAAAGTTTTATTAAAAACCAATTTATAAACAAAACACACACACACATACGTGTGTGTGTCTGCGACTTCAAACAAAGCCAGTGAAGGCTCTCTTGCTCAAAAACCCTAGTCCCTCAAGAATCTCTCAAATTGAAGCCCAAATCAAGAGCCAAATCAATGCATGAACACAAATTCGTGACCACCTAGTCATGAGGATTACAAGGTATGTTGAAAAATTTCGATTTGGTGATACTTTGAGATTATGATGAACAATCATAATCGAAATTCTGGAATGAATATTGATTCTATGAGTGTTATTATGATTATATCTTGGTTTAGAAACAAACCCTAATAGAAAATTTGATGAATTGTCGTCAAAACTAGGGATTTGATAATTACCCTATTATATGCTAAGTGGGTTTTGACTTAATAATGAAGATGATGATATGTTGGTGTTAGAAATCATCATAGGTGATAGTTGATGCAAGATACTTGAACAAATTATAAGTTTGAGTGAAAGCTTATGCATGACTTGAAGTGGGTTTTTGTATGTTATGATGAACACTCAGATTTGGAAGTGTTAAATTGATGAATATCGACTGCTATGATATAAGTTCTTGATATAGTTCATGAACACTAGACATAGAGGGTTGAAATTTGATATTTATCTTGGTAAAAAAATGACTAATAAAGAACTAGTTAGCAAATGTGTAGAATTATGCCCATTAGGTGTTTGTTAAAATGCCTAAATGAGAAGTAAAGTATTTAAATTCAAGTGAAACGCGTAATTAGGGCTGTAAACGAGTCGAGCCGAGTCGAGCCAGGGTGGGGTCGAGCTCAAGCTCGAAATTAATTCAGGCGGTTAAACTTGGCTTGAGCTTTACGTCGGAGTTAAACGAGCCTAAGAACGAGCCATCGAGCCGAGCCATGGGCCGAGCCGAGCTTAGCTCAAGCTGGGCTTGGTTACAAAATGAGCCAGCTTGGTTCACGTCATCTCAAATTGAGTTTTTTTAGCTAGTTTTTCTCGAGCTTCTTTCGGGCGAGCTACGAGCCGAGCTACGAGTCGCGAGCTTTATGAACAGCCCTACGCGTAATTGACAAGCTTGACTAATTACATGAGACATGGGATAAAACGGGTTCTAATCATAATGTTGATTTGCCTTAATCGTGCATATTATATGATTAAAAGTAGTTGACTTTAGAAAGTCAAACTAACTAGTGATGAAGTCGAATAAGTGGTTTCGACTAAGACAATAAGTAAGGTGGTATAGTCGTGATTGTTAATGACTAATCTAACCATCTTGTAAATGATGAACAATAGTTGGCGCTTAAACAAGCTAGGTGAAGCTTGGAGTGAAAGCGGGTCAAACGAATCCAGAATGAAGGAAAAAGCATATTTCGGATGCAAGGTAAGTATATCTTACACTAGTCATATATTTATAATATTATTTCGTCTTATTAGTTGCGAAAAAGAAAAATACCTAATTGAGATATGATGTTCCGACGTGTGGTCGTACGGAACAAGATAATTAAATATGACAAGAAAACATGGTTATGGCTAAAAATGAGTTAAACCGGTAATTCGATCATATTATGACGAATGAAGCATGTACTTTTGATGGTTATCATATAAGTTAAAACATAATAACCATTAAGGGCAAAATGGTAATTTTGATAATTTGACAATGGTAATTGGTCATATAGACCAAACGGGTCAAAAGGTGAAATTATCACCCTTTGACAATATCGACTAATGGGTTGTCAAGTTGCGTGAATTTAGGAACTAAATAGCATACGGATGCTTACATCGTTATCACTTAGTAGTCACTAAGGAAAGGTATTGAAACGGGTCAATATATTGATCCGAGCCAGGTATGTATAGTAATACAACTCATCATGTAGAATTTGGAGTTTTATAACAGTTGGACAAGGTTAAAATAAGATATTCGGTTATCTTTAGGTAAAACGAATAAATTGAGTTATAATTATGGTGTTTAGAAACATATTGGTTTCTAAACAAGAATATGGTTAAAAGGTCGGACTTTGTGGTTCAAACAAGCACTAATAGTCCTTCGTCGTAAAAGAATGACAAAAATTGACTAAAACGCCCTTGTTGGCTGATTCGAATAAACAACCTTTAAAGGTAGTTTTGAAACGAGTTTTATGATCAATCAAATAATTGGAATAAGTGTAAGAAGCAAAATATGTAAATCTTCGGTCAAATGACTTTATATGAGTCTTTGTCGTAAATTAGTAATCAAATGAGAAAAACTCGGATTATATGGATCACCTCATTAAGTCCACCACAACTATAATTATTATAGTTGTGGTGGAAGATTTCTTGATTTGAATGTTGTAAATAACGCTAGAAACGAATGAAAGCAATTTTAGGCTTAAAGTGCTTAAATACCTTAACGGGTCAAAATAAGCACTTGAACATAAACGGGTTCTAACTAAGTAAGAAACCCATGATTTATGATTTATTTGATAGGAAATATTGAAATGATGTTTCTCATGAGTTTATAGATCAAGTAAACGTGTTTGTTTGATAAAATAGCGAACGGGTCAAAATTTGGTAAAAATGTAATAAGCCGAAGACTTAAAAGTCTCAAAATTTGCTAATCCGGATGTCGGACTTTAACTCCAAATGATGGAGAATCAAATTACAAACACGTAGGAAGAAACGGTAGGCCAAACGGATAAGCGGTTTGAAAGATACGAAAGATTTCGTGTCAAATTACGGCAAAATGGAGAAGTTGGATGCAGGGTCCACCGTAAATTACGGTGCCACCGTAATTTTCGGTGGAGCTAATAAAGCTACGGTGGGTTTCTACTGTTTTACGGTAGAAAAGTATGAACCCAGGGGCCACCGTAAATTACGGTCCCACTGTAATTTACGGTGGTGAATTTTTTTATATATATTTTGTTTTTCATTGAGAAATCAATTGTTTCCCCGGACATCGTTCGGACATGATTTAAATCTTGTATGACTAAAGCATTTCAAGTTATTGAAATGTAGGTACTTTTGGACGCCGGAAGACGATCAAGCTCAGCGAAGAACCGAACACGATAAAGATACACGCTTCCGCACTTTGCCACGTTGTAAAATTTAAACAACGAATTCGATCATGTTACCTAGAATAATTTATGAATTGTAAAAGTTTTAATAAACCCGTATTTTTATAGTATGTGTAGTCTTAACTGCACCTCTAATTGTTGGTATTTACACTATAAACGTTAAATAGAAACTAGGGTGTTACATTAAATAAGACCCGTTATGATTCTAATAGGTTATTAAAAACCTTCGTTCTAGATTAGGAGCCCAGTAAAAGCTATCTGTACTTGCTTGATTGATTTACGGCTGAGAATAAATATTTTTGCTCTGGTAAATACTTTTAACTTATTTTCCCTTATACGAGCTTGGGGTACGTTATATAAAATACCGCTTGGTCGGGTATTGAATCTTTAATCATATGAAGGTTAAATCATTGAGATAGCCTGTTTAATCTGTTTTGTTTGTTTTAAGCCTTTGGGGGGTTAATGACCATGTCCTGGATATCCTCGGCTCATTCATTGAAATGGCCACGACTTAAGCACGAGGTGTAGGCATACACCTGCCGGTGCGTAAGTAAAATGATATACTTGCTTGTTCGAGAATAACTCGCCGTGGGTTATATTATGTGGTGTGTCTATTAATCTTTAACCCGGTATTTAACCCGGGCTACTGAACGTATAACAAACATATAATTCTTTTACAAGATTATTTTTAAATAATTATCCCAAGTTATAAAAGGATATTTGTGCCTCGTGCATTTAAATCAAATTTATAAACATTTTTCAAAAGAGTCGGTTAATTGTATTTACTAGTGTAAACTGACGTATTTTCCAAAAAGGTTAAGTGCAGGTACTAAGTGAAATGGGCTGGAACTCCTGAGTGAATAAATAAAAAGTCTTGCAAGCTTTTATCACTTTAAATCTGATGAACAAATGTTTCTTTTCTTTTGATCCGCCTCTGGATCTACTTTACAACTGTTATGTAATAATTTATGTTACTTTCATTTGGTTTGTAATATTTTACTTTAAACTTCCGCTGTGCATTGAACTGTGATAAATTGACTATGATGATATCAACTACGTCACGATACTCCCCACCGGGTCCGCCGGTAATACGTGGAAATATCGGGGTGTGACATCGTGACCTGATGGCGTGCGTGGGAGTTTCACTATGAAGTCCATAGCTATACTCTCCCATTTCCACATAGGGATCTCGGGTTGGACAAGTAAGCCAGAGGGTCTTTGGTGCTCGGCCTTGACTTTCGGGCAAGTCAGGCACTTCGAAACATTGAGAACGATATCTTTCTTCATGGCCGGCCACCAGTACTTGTGGCGAAGGTCCTGGTACATCTTATCGGCACCGGGATGAATAGAATACCGAGACTTGCGGGCTTCGTCCAACAGAATTTTTCGTTAGTTGGTGCGCTTGGGGATCCAAATTCGATCTAGATAGTGGAATATCCCATTCTATTTATTCACCAATTGGTTAGCATCATGGAGAATCCTTTCCTTCTTCAAAGTGCGTTCGGTGAAACAGGCATGTTGGGCGTCACGGATAAGAGCTTCGAGATTGTGCTGGGCTTGGATATTTCGAACGCCATGAAAATAGCTTTGTCGGCTTAGAGCATCGGCAACGACATTTGCTTTGCCATGATGATAACGAATCTCACAGTCATAATCATTAAGAACTTCATCCCATTGGCGTTGGCGCATATTCAGTTCCTTTTGACTCAAGATGTGTTGCAGGCTCTTATGGTCTGTGAAGACCGTACACTTGGTACCATAAAGGTAGTGTCGCCAAATCTTTAATGCAAAAACAACCGCACCAAGCTCGAGATCGTGGGTCGTGTAGTTCTTCTCATGAATCTTGAGTTGATGAGACGCGTAGGCGATAACCTTGTCCCGTTGCATGAGAACACAACCAAGACCAAGGTTCGAGGCATCACAATAGACAATGAAGTCATCGTTTCCGTCGGGTAAAGCGAGCACAGGAGCATTGCAGAGCATATGCTTGAGAGTTCGAAAGGAAGTCTCTTGTTCGGTTCCCCAAACAAAAGGCTTGTCTTTATGCGTCAAGGAAGTGAGCGGCACATTGATTTTAGAGAATCCTTCGATGAATCGATGATAATAGCTCGCTAGTCTGAGAAAAGAACGGACTTCAGACGGGTTCTTAGGTGTAACCCAACTCTTAACAGCTTCAATCTTCGCGGGGTCGATGTGAATACCTTGACTATCAACAATGTGACAGAGGAATTGAACCTCCTCCAACCAAAATTCACACTTGGAGAACTTGGCATAGAGTCGCTTCCCTTGGAGTAGTTCGAGAACCAAACGTAGATGCTGCGCGTGTTCGGTTTTCGACTTGGAATAGATCAGGATATCATCGATGAACACGATGATGAAGCAGCCGAGAAAGGGTTTACACAAGCTATTCATCAGATCCATGAAAACCGCGAGTGCGTTGGTCAAACCAAAGGGCATAACAACAAATTCATAGTGGTCGTAACGGGTGCGAAAAGCGGATTTAGGTATATCCTCCACTTGAATGCGTAACTGGTGATAGCCTGAGCGTATATCAATCTTTGAAAAACACGTAGCACCTTGTAACTTATCAAACAAATCATCAATTCGGGGCAGGGGATAGCTTATTCAACTCCCTAAAGTCGATGCACATCCGGAACGACCCATCCTTCTTTTTTGATGAAAAGGACTGGTGCGCCCCAAGGAGAGGTGCTAGGGCGAATGAAGCGTTTGTCAAGCAATTCCTAGAGTTGACTCGAGAGTTCACGCATTTCAGACGGAGCGAGATGATAAGGAGCTCTAGCAACAGGATTTGCTCCAGGAATGAGGTCAATACGAAAGTCAATATCACGACCCGGAGGTAACCCTGGTAGATCATCAGGAAACACAAGAGGAAAATCACGAACCACAGGCACCTTATCTATTGCCTTCTCTTTCTTTTCCTTCTCCGCTACTACAATGCGTGCCAAGAAAGCTCTGTATTCTTTGCGGAGGTACCTGCTTACTTGGATGCACGACATGAGCTTGAGACCCTTCAAATGAGTTTTTCCATACACACAAAGTTGATCACCATTAGCGAGCGAGAAGCGAATCATCTTATCAAAGCAAACAACTTCTGCACGATTCTCGTGAAGAAAATCCATGCCTACTATGATGTCAAAACTACCGAGTTGCATCGGGATAAGGTCGATAGGGAAGACGTGATTGTTGAGTTCAAGCGTACAATCACGTAGAACAGAATTGACAAAGACGGTTCTTCTAGTGGCAACTTCAACATCGAACGTCGAGGGGAGATGGGCGTGCTTACAATTAAGGATCTTTTCGAATTCAAACGATACAAAACAGTTATCGGCTCCAGTATCAAACAAACACGAAGCATATATACCATTCACAAGGAACGTACCATTAACTACGTTGGTGTCTGCTTGAGCCTGGCAGGCGTTGATGTTGAAAGCACATCCATGGGCTGCTGGTTGCTGCTGCTGCTGAGGCTGCTGCTGTTGGTGTTGTTGCGGCTGCTGCTATGGCTCTTACTTCACCACTCTGTTGGGGCACATGTTTGCAAAGTGGTTGGGATCACCACATGCAAAGCAAGCTCTAGCGTGAGCAGCGGGTGCAGGAGCTGCTTGTTGGCCCTAGTGAGCAGGAAAGAGACCTTGTGGTTCAGGAGCTTGACCTTGAGCTAGAGCTGGAGCTTGGTGAGGACCGGTACGGCAATTAGCAGTAAAGTGGCCGTACAGGTTGCAGTGTACACAGAATCTGCAAGCAATCCCAGTAGGATGATGATAAGTATAGGTAGGGCAGAGCGGGTGAGGACCAGTATGTGCACGCTTGGCTGGCGGTGCAGTGGTCATTGGTGCTGCTACTTGGCGGTTCTAGGGTTGTGGTTGAACAGTGATGGTATTCAATGGCGTGGCAGCAGTACCTGCACAACCTTTGCTGCTGTTGTTGTTGTTGTTCTTTCTCTTGCGACGTGAGAGCTTTGAAGATTGCGGTGCGGTGGTAGCTTCAGCGGTGGGAGTAGCGGTAACTTGTTGAAGACTCTTGGCAGCTTTATCGAAATAACCAGCCCTGACTCGCTTATCTTTGATCTCAGCAGGGAGCAGGTAGGTTTCCTCAATAGTTGTTTTCTTCGCCGCTTGCACAAAGTCTACAACACAATCTGGCAGGGCACGAATGTATTTCTTGATCGTAATCTCAGGGGTAGTAACTTGACATGGACAGATGAGACTCAGCTGCTTGAAGCGAGCAGTTAAACCAGCGTTGTCGCCACCCTCCTGTTTGATATGCCAGAACTCGTCCTCCAACTTTTGGAGCTCATGGGGAGGGCAGAACTCTCGCATCATGGATATCCTTCAACTCATCCCACGTCAGCCCGTAAGCTGCATCATTCCCTCGTTTGTTCCTCTCGGCCGTCCACCAATCTAGTGCGTGGGATTGGAAGACACCGGTGGCGTTAACAGAGCGAAGATTTTCTGGACAGCCACTCTAGCGCAGGGTGACTTCGATTGAATCAAACCATTGAAACATGTCCGTAGGCCCATCTTCGCCGGTAAATTCTTTCGGGTCGCAGGCTTTGAACTGCTTGAAGCTAAAAGTAGCTTTAGGTGAATCTGTCCTGGATTCTTCTGAGGACTTGCTAGCATTTTCATTCAGCTCACTAACAATTTGCGGGATAACTTCAGCCATTTTCTTGGCGACGAGAGCAGCGATACGTTTGTCCTCAAAGTTTCTCCGGGCGGTGCGAGAGGCATGCGATCCAAATGACGACATTGTCTGCAGCAGACGTTGCCATAGGGCTCAAACACTATATAATCATATCTCACCTCACACGCACTTAATACTACTAAAGCTCAGTAACACGTCTAATCACATAAACACATAGTCACATAGGCACATAATCAACAGAAGCATGTAAGTACATAAACACGTAAGCACACTATATTTTGCACGTATTCACCTACATATGTTGCATGTATTCACCTATCCTTCACAGCTGCGTTAAACGTTCAAGAGTTGCGAGTGCGAGATATGCGATTTGTTAACGTTTTGAGACAGATGTGCAGTGCGAGTTGTGTGTGTTGATTGAAGCGAAAGCGAAAGCGAATAAATCACCAAAAATCGAAACACATAAACAGGTAAAATCACATAAACACATAACATTCCGCATAAAATCGTCAAACATAGTGTGTGGTGCCAGCCTTAGGAAAGGCCAGGTGATTAGAGTACAGAGAGTGCGAGCGAGGATAGCAAGTAAGCTCATACAAAACCCTTACAGGGCTTGCACAAGACGGTCTGTTGGTACTTAGACTATAGACTATGTTGTTTCTAAGACATCGACCCGGACTAGGTCGAGTCTTGCCTAATTCCCTATAGTTATGGCTCTGATACCAATCTGTCACACCCCAACCAATGGCGGAAACATCGGGGTGAGGCACTGAGCAAAACAGATTGTCCAGGAGAAATCCATAACAACTAAATTTACCAAATATTAATAAGTCATGTCCCATACCACAACATACTCAACAATATAGTTATTACAGACCAAGTATCTCAAAGACAAATAAAGGCTGTTCCGATAACCCATAAAATTAAATTGTTTGTTGTTTGTAGACTCTCCTACTTGATTCCACAAAAGCAAGAGCACAGCATCCTAAGCATTCAAACACCTGTCACATACGTTAAAATAAAGTCAATACACATAGTGTAAAGGTGAGCATACAAGTTTAATAGTATAATAGATTTTGAAAACGTTTACGCGTAACCAGCATGTAACGTGTAGCAAAGTGAAGCTAGTAGGTTATCGATAATGAAATATGCACAGACATGACTGCGAGTTGTAGAATGCGCAAAACATATCTCCACTGTGACACGTGAATTAATAACCTTAACAACCCATGTCCATGACAGGTGCTGAGTCTAAACTATAGTACTATCGTTGCTAAGGAGTCAGGTAACAATCACTGTGTAAACATAACATACAAGCATTCATCGAGTAACACATATAACATGCGGTAATGGTCAGCGTATAAAAGTGTTTGCGTTGTGTGATCGATGTGATTTAGAATAAGTAACGTATGTAACACCCAAAAGTGCGTAAAGCGAAGAGGGATCAAGTATACTCACAGCGATGGTAGTTAATGGATTGAAGGGAGCGCTAGAGTGATTAGCCTGAACAGTTAACGATAGCAAAAGCGAAGAACAGCGCGTAAAACGATGCAAGTGACGAAGGGTCATTCGATCGGATTACCACTCGTTTGGGATGGATGTGTCTCTACCTTTCTGGTCGCCCGGTTGAACGGTCATTCGATCGGATGGTGATTCGTCCGGCGAGGCATTTCTTAGAGAACAAGTTCACAGTAGGATTGTAGCATTCGATCGGACGGTCTACCGATCAGATGGCAATATGTTAGAAACTAATGATCTTTGAAAATCATCTAAAAAGTTCAAGTGTTGAAACCTTGTGTCGTCCGATCGGATTTTCGTTCGATCGAATGGCAATCTGATCGGATGGCGATCCGGCCAACAATCTTATCATTTTGAAATTTGTTAAGATTTGAAAGTTTTGTCGTTTGATCGAGACGGTATGACATCGTGTTAAACAACAGGAACCCCATCAGGCCCAAGTCAGCCGATCGAACAGGAATCACCCTGATCCGGTCAGTTAACCGTTTGTGACGGTTGTTCCTGTTCAACCCGGAATCAGTTGTCTCCTTGATAGGAATAAGATCTTGGACCGACACTTCACTAGAAAATGAGTAGATGGCCTGAACTAGCTCCGATTCTATCGGTTTGAGTGCATTGAGTGTAAAAGAGTTGAAAGAAAGTTAGAGACCATCTTTCAATCCTTCAAATCTTGAAAATGTTTAGTTTTATTGCGAAATTAGTGTTAAATCATGTTTAAATCCTTTAGATCTGAGTTGTTCTTGGTGGAATGAAGCCAAACCTTGAAGTTCATAAGAACCCCATGATGATATCATTCTAGAACACCTCAAATCCGCTGATTTCATGGTTAAAAGTGAAGATTCAAAGGTGAAAATGATGAAAAAGTGTGTATAGATCATAGAAGTACAAGATTTGAGTTGAAAACTTACAAGAATTGCGAGAAATCGAAGGAAAAGTGGGCTGGAGCACGCTGGTCGAATGAGAGGGCTGTCACATCACTGTTGTGATGTGACAAGGGGTATTTATAAGTTGCCAAAAGAGGAAAGAGGAGCACAGGTAATGGATCCGATCGGATGGCCATCCGATCGGATGGCCATCCGATCGGATGACCATCCGATCGGATGACCATCCGATCGAATGGTCATTCGATTGAAGTGGTCCTGCGAGTTGGTTTTTGGCGTTTCATTTTACGTGCTGAGCGTTGTGATGCGTTTAAGCGAGTGTTGATTAAGCGATGCGATGGGTTAATATTAGTTACACAATTACTATATCTAACATACAATCATCATAAGTAACTTGCGTTTAGCGTTTGCGATTTGGTTGCGTTGCGATAGAGTTGGGATTGCGTTTCAAATATCACCACAAAACATAAATAAACATGCACAAGTAACACATAAGTAGCACACACACGTAAAACAATATCCAGAACACATGGTTCAAGTTGCGATGCGATTAGCGATTAAACATGTGGTTAAACCTCGATTATTAATAGATACTCCACATAATACAACTAAAGTCAATAAAATAAATGATTCGATTACAAGTCAAAGTATACAATCACAAGTTAAGCAAGGAGTAACAGATCGCAATTAGCAATCTTTTCGTCCTTTGAATTTGACTTTGACTTGTACTTTGACTTTCCAAAACACGGGGTGTCACACCGACAAGATGTACCAGGACCTTCATCTTTTGTATTGGTGGCCTGGAATGAAGAAAGATATCGCCCTCTATGTTTCGAAGTGCCTGACCTGTTCAAAAGTCAAGGTTGGACAACAACGACCCTCTGGCTTACTCGTACAACCCGAGATCCCTATGTAGAAATGGGATAGTAGAGCTATGGATTTCATTACGAAACTTCCGCGCACGCCATCAGGTCACGATAGCATTTGGGTTATCGTTGATCATCTTACTAAATCCGCCCACTTTCTGCCAATACGAGAAGATTATAAGGTGGAACGATTAGCACGAATCTATACCGACGAAGTCATATGTCGACATGGGACACCTCGTGATATCATCTCTAACCGCGATGGTCGATTTACCTCACGCCTTAGGGAAACTTTTCAATCTGCTCTCGGTACTACTCTTAATCTTAGTACCACTTTTCATCCCCAGATCGACGGTCAGACTGAACGCACGATTCACACCCTCGAGGACATGGTTCGTTTGTGTGTTATAGATTTTGGTGGTAATTCGGATTCGCATTTACCTTTAGTCGAATTCTCGTACAACAACACTTATCACTCTAGCATTCCAATGGCACCATTTGAGGCATTATATGGAAGAAAATGTCGATCGCCTATTGTATGGCACGAGATCGGAGATGCACAAATTACCGGTCTTGAGTTATTACAAGAAACGACTGACAATATCCTCCAGATACGGGACAATCTCTTGAAAGCTCGGAGTCGTCAAAAGAGTTACGCCAATAAAGCCGCAAGCCCCTTAAGTTCGAAGTTGGCGATCACGTACTCCTAAAGGATTCACCTTGGAAGGGGGTGAACCGATTTGGTAAGAAAGGAAAGCTAGCGCCTTGATACGTTGGACCCTTTAAGATTCTGGAAAGAATTGGCAAAGTGGCCTACAGACTCGAATTACCGGAGGAACTCAGCAACGTATATCCGACTTTCCACGTTTCGAACCTCAAAATGTGTCTAGCCGAGCAGAATTTACATGTTCCTCTTGAGGATCTACAAGTGGACGAAACATTACACTTCGTGGAAAAGCCACTAGAGATCATGGACCGAGAGACCAAGAAACTTCGACGCTCACGCATTCCTATAGTGAAGGTTCGCTGGGAAGGCAAACGTGGGGCCAAGTTCACTTGGGAACTCGAGAGTGATATGAAAGCTAAATATCCACAACTCTACGTTACGCCTGCGCCATAATTTCGGGACGAAATTCCCTAAAGTAGGGGAAGCTGTAACAACCCCACTTTCCGAGGTCAAAGTTAAAGTACAAGTCAAAGTCAAAGTCAAAGTAAAAGTCAGGTTGTTATTCAGATCTGTCTCTTCTTGCTTAATTATTGCTTGTACTCTCGATATATTCGCTCGAGCCGGGGGTCTCACTGGAAGCAGCCTCTCTATTCCTACGGGTAGAGGTAAGGCTGTCTACATCTTACCCTCCTCAGACCCTACCTTAGCTTTGCTGTTGGTGGGATTTACTGAGTATGATGATGATGATGATGATGATGACTCTCGATATTCGGTAAATAGTTTAGCCCTTTGTGTTGATCGATATATTAATTAACGATATTTTAAACTATGTTCTACAACACTGTTGATGCATTAATGTCTATCGCCTCCGTCAATTCAAACCGTCTGAAACTGTAGAAATCTAGGATTTTATTGTAATATTTAGATAGTATTAGCAAGGTGGCATTTTGGTAATTAATGAGAAATCTCATTAATTCCAAGGCCTATAAATAGAGAGTTATGACATAAGTTGTAAGACTTTTTGCTCATTTTGGTGATTTAGAAGATTCAAGTCTAGAGAGAGAAAGTCTAGAGAGAGAAAGTACTCTCTACGTGATTCTTGTATCGTACACGTCATATCTTTCAATAGATTCACGATTCTAGTACGTTATTGTGTGTTCGGTCACGCACGTTCACGGATTCCGCACGTCGAACGTTCGTTACGCAATCGAACAGTATCAAAACCGGTCCTACAAGTGGTATCAGAGCTAGGAGCTCGATTGCACTGATCAAACACAATTGATTCGTACCAGATTTCAGCGATTTCAGATCCGAATTTCATCTATTTCTTCATTTTTTTTACTTTTTTCACGTTTTTCACTGTTTTTCTTCAAATTGAACGGGATTTTACGGTCCGAATCGGCTGAATTTTTGATATGTTGTGCGAAAACACCTGATCTATAACCCTACCAAGTTTCAGATCCAAACTCCTAGCCGTTTAGGAGAAATCGAAGGTTTTCGGTCCGTTTTCGCGTCAAAAATCAGGTTCCGCTCATTCAGACACCTGATTTCGCTCATAGTACACCCTGATTTCGCTCATTTGGTCACTTCTTGATTTCGCTTATCTGAACAAAAGTTGATTTCGCTCATTTGGTCACTTCTTGATTTCGCTTATCTGAACAAAAGTTGATTTCGCTCATTTGGTCTGTGACTGATTTCGCTTTTTCGTCACTAAGTGGTTTCGCTTATTAGGTCATTTTAGGGGTTCCGCTCTTAAGGTCATTGAAAAGTCATCATTTTGTTTATAAAAGTGTTGTCGGCGTATATGAGCATGTGAACTGATTAAATCTATCGACCCATTTAATACATCATCGTAAATTGAAGTTCAGGGATTTCGTAAATTGAAATTTGGCTTAGTGGAAGTGTTAGCCCTATCAAAATGTTAAAACATTTAAAATTGTCGGCCATTTATAATAAAAAATGGTGAATTGATTTGTGTTGTGTGTTGAAATTATCGATTAGAGATAATAGTTTGTCAGTTCATTAAAATCAAAGAAAAGATTGCATGTGAATCATTAAAAGTCTTCGATTCAACAGTATGGTTTGCATGTGATTGATATTGTTGTTCAAATTGGGGGTCCAATAGAATTCAAGTTGCATGTGCTAATTGTAAGTTTGTAAGTTTGCATGTTAGCTTTTGAAAGTTGTCAGCCAAGTTCATAAAGTGTAATAAAATTGTAGTGTTTCTAGTTGTTGTCTATCATATACTTTTGAGACCCAATAGATTTGAAATTTGTAAAGTTTGGCGGCCCATGTGATTGAGATATTGAAACATTTGATCGACCCATTTATTAACAACTGTATCAGTTCATTTTCAGGCCCATTCATTCAGTGATTTCACCCAAACAACATTGGAACGATTCCGCAAATCTTCGACACGAGTCTTAGATTGATTTCGTTAACACACACTTTCACGTATTCAGTTCGTTTAAAACTGATCGTTTGTTTGTTTGTTTGCAGGTGATTCGAGGTGATTTACAAAGTGCAAATACCGAGAAGTTGAAACATTGTGGACTTTGAACTAAAAACAATTTTTGAACCATGTCGTTTAACGAAGAAAGTGTGGTTAAAATGTTTGACGAAGAGGAAAATTATAACCTTGAAAGGTTAAATGATTGGTTTGATGGGTGTTGGGGTAGTAGATATCAGAATGAGAATAAGAATGTTTGGGATAAAAGATTTGAATGTTTTTTGTGTATGAAAAATGAAACAGTGGATGTGTTGGAAAAACGGTTTGATTGTCTAATTGAAAAACTAAAAAGTTATGAGATAAGAATGTCAAATGCTGAAAAAATATCAAAATTTGCAGACGCGTTACCTTCAGAGTGGGATGAATTTTTGATTGAATTAAAAAAGGATTCTAGGTTCTCAAATTTTTATCCAAATGAATTTATAAATAAGCTCAAAACACTCAAGTATGAAAATAATAAGAAAAAGAAATAGTTGATTAATGGAATAGAAAAAGAATTGGAAAAAATGAGTTTGGATGTGGTTATTGAAATATGCAAAAGAGTCAATATGTGTCGTGTATCAAAAGAGGTTATGAAATATGATATTAAGAGGGGTTGTTATCTAGATAAAAGTATGAATCCTCTTGATTTTGTTAAAATTTTTTGTGCAGGCACATACGAGACAGAGACAGAAGTAATTTCAAAGAATGAAGAACCTGAGAAACATATTAAAGTGGTAAAGCAGCAGGTTGAAGATACTTCAGTTATCAAGGTTGAAAAGAAAGCTGAAGCTGAAATGATGTCCGAGAAGTGCTTAAAATGTGATGAATTCAAAGCAGACAATGCCAAATTTTTGAAGGAATTGGAGAGCTTGACATTGGAAATCAAGAATTTGAATGATGAGAAGAAATCTGATGATAAACAGATTCTTGAACTGCAGAAAAATTATGAAAGATTGAAATCTGAAAATGTTAAACTGTTAAGTGATTTGGACAGTTTGACATTGAAAAACGAGATTTTGAAAGAAAAGGAAAAAGATTTTGAAAATGAAAAATTGAAAATTGAAAAAGATTTTCAAAGTCAAATAAAGATTTTAGAAGATGAGAAAGATATTTTTGGTAAAAATAATCTTGAAAAACAAATTGCAATAAATTCTCATCTTGCTAAAATCATTCAGCTTGAAAAAGAAGCTGAAAGTGATCGGAATAAAATTGCTGAGTTAGAAAATAAGTTGAAAGGTTTTGTGACTTATGCACCATATGGGTGTCCAGAACCGATCAATTCAGTTCCAATAAGTGACAATGTCACAAATTATGACAAAGTCATAATTGAGGATTGTGATGATAAAACTGATGATGAAAATGAGAAAAAGAAAACATTTTTGAAATTAAAAGAAAAGTTTCAAGAAACTGTTTTACATTCGACTGAAATAGGTGAATGCTCAAAGCAAAAACCTGTTAAGAAGAATGTAGAACAAAAACAAAATGTTAAAAATTCGAAAAATTTTCAAAACAACAATAAAAGGTCATCAGTTCTGTCATTCAATCATTATACAAAACCACAAAAAGTTGAAAATCATAACTCACAAAAAGTTGGTAATAAGTGGTGCAGGTTTGACCACAGTGCTTCAAAGCCAAATCCAGCTTTCAGAAGGAGTGATGATTACCACAAAGCCAGACAATGCTATGATCTGAATGTTTGGTGTGAAAGTGGTGAATGGTATGATAACAGAGTGTGTTACTCTTGTGGTGTTCGAGGACACATTGCTGTTAATTGCCAGAATCAGAGTTTTGAGACAAGAAGATGCTTTGAATGCCAAATCAGAGGTCACATTGCCAGAAATTGCCCAATGAGATCAAATGAAAGATTGAGGGCTGATTCTCAGAAATTGGCAAAGAAACCAGTCAATGTCAAGCCCAAAGAACAGAAAGTGGAAGAAAAGAAAGTAAAACTTTCACAAGGGCAGAAAGACAGACTGAGGAAGAAGAGGAAGAAAGCACGAGAGTATCTCGAAAGGATTTTGTCCTCGGGTACAACTGTTGGTTCAAATAAAAGTTCTGATGAATCGCTCCACTCAACAAACAAGTCAAGTAAAACGAATTCATCAGATACAAATCTGAGGACAAAAGAGAGTGTAAAGAGATCAGATGTTAAGTATGGCGATGAATTTGTTTCTTCGGAAACAAAGGAGCCACGTTCTGGCGATGATTCTGATTCGTCAAAATCAGAGGAGCCACAAGTTGAGCTCAAAAGTGAAAACTCAGTACCGCCAATGGATGACGAAAACTTTCCACCATTGCGAGCTGAAAATTTTAAACAAAAAGTTGACAAAGTTGAGATTTCGAATCAATTTTTTTTCTGAAAAGAAAGATTTTGATGTTGAAAAAGCCTTTAACCCCAATGTTCTAAACATTTTTGGAAAAATGGTTGACGGGAAAGTCAAAGGGGTTAAAGAATTTTATGAATAAAAAAGGTATGGTCAAAACACCCAAGGACCGTCAGGCTTGGGTGAATCTCTTTAACTGAAAAACCTGACTTGCCGGAACTCCCAGGTTGGTAATTGGGGAGTAGGAATCGGCATCTTTCTTGAGAAATTCACAGGTTGGTAACTGTGATATTTCGACTTACAAGTGGTTAATCAAGGACATTAAGTTGTACTTGATTTAACTATCTTACAAATGGTATGATTATTGGAAACTGTGTTTGTGATAAACCTACAAGAAGTTGAAAACATTGTGATGAATTAAACCCCATGTTTGTGAAACGACACACAAAACTAATTTTCCGGAAAAACCATTTTGATTAAAACAAACTTAAGTGTTTTGAAATCATAATGGGAAAATAGTTTGTTGTCAGGGGGAGTTCTGATTGTTTATGTTAAGTGGATGGCGAATTGAAGCGATTCGATATTATGTTGTCACTTTATCTGTATAGTTTGTTTTCAAATTTTCTCAGAAAATCAAAATTGAAACATATTTTGATTTTAGGGGGAGAAATTTTTTTTAAAAAAATAGAAAATTTGAAAAAGTCAAAAACATTGAAAAAAATCAAAAATGAGTTTTGTTGAGACAAGAGGAAATGATAGTAAATCAGTGGACTATCACAGCATGCTAAAGAAATGAAATGTAAAATGTGATAAACGGTCTCACTATAGATGTGACGACAGGCTCAGCTAGTCTAGTAGATTTGCGATAACGATACAAACTTAAATGAAAAAGCCTAGTTCTAGTGGGAAACATGGTTGAAAGCATAGTACTTAGTTTTGTCCTTCGTGATTGTGTACCTACTCAGTAATCGCTGAATGCCAAAAAGCATAAAACTGGTTAAGTTTGTTAACTTTCACTACTTTGCTGAAAAGTCACTGTGATTGTGCATTTCATTTTGCAAAGATTTAAACTTGTCTTATTTCTTTATTTTGTTTAAGCATCGGACATCCTCTGCGTATACGTGAGTATCAACCTGGATGTTGTTGCCTAAACGTTCTGCTTTATTTTCTTTGGTGTTTCGTTTAAGCTTTGGATCACCTCTGCGTATACGGGAGTATCGACCTGGTGGTTAAAGCCTAAACAACTTCAACTTATTTTATTTTTCTTATTTTGTTTAAACATTGGACTTTCTCTGCGTATACGGAAGTATCGACCTGATTGTTAATGTTTAAACATTCTGCTTTGTTTTCGCACAAATCACAGTTGATAAAAGTTTAAAGGCATTACTTCAGTTAGTGTATTGCATGATGAGGGGATATGCTGAGATCGTGGGGTCCATAAGAACTTAGTGCAATATTAATATACCTTAACGTATCGGTAAGCATTTCGAAAGTTTTTAGATTGAGCTTAAGAGGACAAATATATCATCAATCAACGTGAATCGTTTAGAACTTAATATGTTTAAAGCTTAACGGTGCTAGTGATTTGTCTCAAAATCTGATATGATCCTCTTACACAAACTCACAAAAAGATGTTTGTATATAGTTTATTTCTTTAAATCCAAAAAGGATTTTAGTGTGTTTTAGCCTAATTTAAAAAAAAAAATTCAAAAAGATTTTCGACAACTGATGTTGAAAAGCTGATATTCAAAATCTCAAAGGCTAAACAAGATGAACAATTGGTTTGGTTAAGATGATGAGAAGTTGAAAGATAATCCTCAAATGTTTAGATGATTCATTAATTTGAATCACAATATTGTGTGTTATATGTTTGAGAATTTTGAGTGAATTCTTTTAGAGTCAAAATTATTTTGTCTTACGAGAGGTTGAGATGTGTAGGTTTCTGATTCTGATGCTACGGAAAGCCAGGCGTCGATCCTAAAAGCACGGAAGCTTGACGAAAGGGGGAGCCTGAAGAGGCTACCGAAAGGGGGAGCTGAAGCTGAAGACAGATCCACCGGGATTCTGTTCGAACAAGAGGGAGTCTGTGTTTGCTGAAGACGTTAAATCTTAAAAAAGACTCAAGAGAGAGAGAAAGACAAGTCGCTACGAGTTTAACTACAGATTGACTGCGGCAATATCCAAGGGGGAGTTTGTTTATGCATTAATGTCTATCGCCTCCGTCAATTCAAACCGTAGCTGAAACTGTAGAAATCTAGGATTTTATTGTAATATTTAGATAGTATTAGCAAGGTGGCATTTTGGTAATTAATGAGAAATCTCATTAATTCCAAGGCCTATAAATAGAGAGTTATGACATAAGTTGTAAGACTTTTTGCTCATTTTGGTGATTTAGAAGATTCAAGTCTAGAGAGAGAAAGTACTCTCTACGTGATTCTTGTATCGTACACGTCATATCTTTCAATAGATTCACGATTCTAGTACGTTATTGTGTGTTTGGTCACGCACGTTCACGGATTTCGCACGTCGAACGTTCGTTACGCAATCGAACGGTATCAAAACCGGTCCTACAATTTTATAACACTTATTTACAACAAACACTATTTCACGCATTTTATCGCATCGCGTGATTAGTCTAAACGCTATCACATCGCAATCGCATCGCTAACTCGAAACGCAACTATTGGTATTGATCCTATATGTGTGTGTGTTATTATGTGCTTTACTTGTGTGTGTGTGTGCTTTGTACATATTTTGGGATGTTATTCACAAACGCAATTGCAACTCTATCGCAACGCAATCTCATCACAAACCCGAAACGCGGACTTACTTTTATGTCTTTCTATGAGTTATGCTATTTGTGTAACTATTGTTTAATACTATCGTATCGCTTACTCGCCACTCGCTTAAACGCAATGCAACGCTCAACGCACGAAACGAAAGTCGGAAAACTAACCCGCCAAGATCTAAAAACTTTCAAACTGTTTCAAAGTTTTCTTCAACATTCTTCACTTTAAACTCGAAAACCGATGGAATCCAGACTCGTTCAGGTTTCCTACTCGTACTCTAGTTGAGAACCAGTCTGAGAACGGATTTCCATCGGAGAAGACGACCGATTCACGGGTTGAACATGAAACTTCTTCTTGGACAGTTGAGTCTGATCGAACGGGGTGATTCCCATCCGATCGACTGAGCTGGACTTGATACGGTTTCCGTTGTTTGACACGTCGTCATGCCGTCTCCGTTAAACCGCAGGAACTTTTAACTTAACTGATTTTACAAAGTTTTTCAAACAAAACAGTTGCTCGATCGAATAGCCATCCGATCGGATGACCATCCGATCGAATGACTATTCGACCAGGTGACTCTATTAGCAAGTTCAACACTTAAACGATTTTGCAAAACTTCAAAGAATATCAACTTTCAATCGAATAGCCATCCGATCGAATGGCCGTCCATCTGGATGACCACCCGATCGAATGACTTTATTTATACTACAACGAAAACTTCAAAAGTTCAAACATTTTACAAATACATTTCTTCAATCGAATGACCAACTGACTGAATGGTCATCCGTCCGGACGGTCATCCGATCGAACCACTATCCAATCGCTCATCTCACCTAACGCACTGTTACGCGCTGTTCAACGCTTACGCTGTTGTTCAATGCTCAGGCTAACTCTAAGCGCTCCCTTCAATCCAATACAGTTCATGTTTAGCACTACCAACGCACTGTGAGTATACTCGATCCCTTTGGGAGTTACATACGTTACCTATATCAAATCACATCAACACACAGCGCAAACACTTTTATACGCTAACCGATCTCGCATGTTTTACATGTTTTCGATGAATGCTTGTATGTTATGTTTACATAGTGATTGTTGCCTAACACCTTAGCAACGATAGTACTATAGTTTGGACTCAGCACCTGTCGTTGACAGGGGTTGTTAAGGGTTTCACTTCACATGGTCACAGTGGTGATAATGTGTTGCGCATTCTACAACTCGCAGTCATGTCGGTTGCATATTTCATTGTTGATAGCTTACTTGCTTCACATTCTACGTGTTACATGCTGGTTATGTGTAAATCGCTTTCGCTATACTATATGATATTAAACTTGTGTACTCACATTAACACTATGTGTATTGACTTTATTTTAACGTATGTGACAGGTGTCTAGGATGCTATGTTTGCCAATCTTTTGTGGAGTCAAGATAGGCAGTCTAGAAACTACATCAATTAGAAAATCTAGGTTGTCGGACTTGCTTTGTTTGAGAGAAACTCATTATCTGTAATAATTATTTGTCGAATATTTTTTGATTGGTATGGGACAATTAACCTTAAAAATATTGGTAACATTTAGTTGTTATGGATCTCTTGAGCAATCTGGTTCGCCTAGTGCCACGCCCCGATGTTTCCGCCATCGGTCAGGGTGTGACAGCAGCCGGAGGGCTCGCCTGGTATCATCCCGTCGCGCCCTGCGAACCGGCCAGCTAACCTGGTCGCGGCCCATGAGCGGCCTTAAATAATTGTTTTATTTGTTTTTCATTAATATAATTGTTATTTAGGAGGGTTGTTATACAAGGCGTGGGCTACATCGTTCCCACTTTCATTTCGCTCAGAGGTCCACCATTCAAGTGCTCTCAAACAGAATACCCATGTTGCATTCAGGGTTCGTAGGTGATCGGGGCATCCACTTTACAAGATGGTGAGTTCGATCGCATCGAACCAATTCATCATGGATGTGGTGCCATCCTTGCCAGTAAACTCCAGAGGTTTACAGGCCATGAATTGCTTGAACTGAAATGTCGATTTCAGCATTTCCACCTTCGAATCAACCGAACAATGGGGAATCGGGGTTAGGCTAAAGCTTGCTCACGATGTGTGGTATGAATTTGGCCATGAATTTCATAGAGTCATTTTTCGACATCGTGTCGGAGTTGGCGGTGGAGGTCGAATCTTTCTTCGATTTGGAGTCGGAGGTGAGTTCCTTCTTTGACTTGTTTTTCTTCTTCCACAAAGTCTTTGACACAGCGTTGGACGCATCTAAGAATCGAAAGAGAAGGAAAGGATTAGACTTGATCATAAATTCAAAATAAGTTTTGAATGTATAAGCATGTAAGCATGATGTATCACGTATGGTCCACATAATTAACATGAATTTAACAAGTATTCAACATATACAAACACGTATGAATGCGTAAAAAGAGTATAAATTTAGTTTGTTGATGAGAATTATTATTGTTTTTTATTGCGATAGACGTGCGAATTATGTAATGGTTTTGAAATGAACGAGGTTACAAGTATAAAATCGCATATAAATTGAGATAACATAAAATAGAGGCTCATAAAACATAGGATTGTTTCGGGTTTAGAAACGTCGACTATTCCAAAGTGAATCGAAAGTCCTTTCAAATTAGAGAAACGTGCTTTGGCCTATAGGTAAGATACTCTCGTCGAGAAGCGATTAACGGTATCTTACTGATGTGTGTGTAGCGTGATATGTTTTTAAGTATAATATTCGCCCTTTTTAACACGTTAGTCAAGTTTTAAATTTATAAAACACGATATTTTACTAACACTAAACACACATATGGGCAAGTGCACCTATCGTGAGCGTAGTATAGTGTTGGTAAGATACCGAGATCGTCTAAGGACACAAGAGCTTTTATTACCGGTTTATCCTCAACGTCTAATCAAATCAAGAATTTAGAAAAAAAAAAGGTTTTAAACTAGAAAATAAAAAAAAACTAAAAATGCTGAAAAATAAAAATAAAAATAAAACAGATAGACAAGATGAATCACTTGGATCCGACTCGCCTCTAGTGTAACCTTTGATTATTTCCGCATTTTTGCACTTTTTAAGAGATTATCTTAGTTATTGTAGTAGGCCCCTCTTTTGAAGGTGACGTTACCCTCAACCCAGTAGTTTGAGTCAGCAAGGATACAATCCTAAAGGGTTGGATTATTGAAAGATAATTAATTAAGTTATTAATGCATAATGTGGTAGGCCCCTCTTTTGAAGGTGACGTTGCCCTCGGCTAAGTAGTCTGAGTCAGCAGGGATACAGTCCTAAGTTGCCGGGTGTAAGGACCTGCAAAATCATCCATAAATGACCCGTAAGTGAAAACCCGGACCCCTGAAACCCTAATGTGCATGAAAAACCAAGAAATTAAGAAAATTGGGTTTCACGCGGGCCACGTAAAAGTTAAGCTTCTGCTTACGCGGGCCGCGTCAACTTAAAGTTGACCGGATAAGCTTTCTGGGCCACGTGTCGTACGCGTGGCATACCTACCGATGACACTTTAGCCCTACACGTAGATTAGGGGCTCTCGTGGGCCGCGTAAAACCTTTGTTAAGGTTTACGCGGGGCGCGTAAAACTCAAAATCTGGCTATAAGTAGCCTGTGCATGGGACTTTCACCTGTGCTCGAAATCTCACTCTCAAAACATCCTTATTCTGCAGAAAATGAATTTCCGAGTAGTGAAACGCTGCTACGACTACAGGGTATTAACTTGATCACTACTACGATATAATGTCTGATCGATTGAAACCGATCCGATTGATGTTTAAGTGCTGCCCGTAATTGGGCTATGCCTTTCTCATTCGTCGTGAGGGTTTTGATTTTGTGAGCTTATCGTAAATTTTGTATTAAGTTACTGACCTAGTTTCGTATGCATTGCTGTTTTAATTAGGTTATCAGGCTTATCAGTAGGCTAAACTCTGCCCGTCTAAACTTGCAATGTGAGTCATTCTCTTTTTATCAACTGTTTTAATAAATCTCAAATTATTTTCAAAGTTATAATTACAGGGATTAAGTCGTGGTTATCTTGAATCACTGGAAAATGGGGTATTGTGCACATTACTAATTTCTCACGGTTAGGTTCATCAACCTAACAGTGATAATCATCACTACTTGGGTGAAAGGACCCAATAGTGGTATGACCATCATCACCAGGAGGTGACGCGGCGCCAGATAAAAATAAGATAGTAGCCATTGTAATCGTCTTATGCTGTAATTTATAACTAAGGTGCCGTTTTAAATAAACCTGAATGACTCGCTAGTATTTCCCCGCTGATAAAATATTTTTAAAACATGTTTCAGGTGACCTACTATGAATCAAGGAAAACGTGCTACGGAGCACTAACAAGCTTGAAGTGGTGGCTCAGTAAAATAAATAAACATGTTTTGTAAAACAGGGAATTTCCTCGTGAAATCCCTCTATTGTAAATTACGGGGTTTGTCCCAATTTATGAAATAATATAAGTGGGCATTTTCAAGATTTAAAAGATCCTGTTAAACTTCCACTGTCAATTCAAATAATAAATACCACGGGTTTCTGTCCCGCGGCTCCTGGACCGGGTCACACCGGGACGGGAGCCGTGACAGAAAAAGGTGGTATCAGAGCCACTGATTTAAGCCAATTAAGTAATTAGAAATACTTACTTTCTCTATTTACCACTCTGTGATTTTGTGAAAATTTAACTTGCAATTTTGTGTTTTCTCTAATCTGTCAAACATCATGAATGAGTTGTCTGAAGCTCTTCAGAATCTCAATATCCATTCTGTTGGTATGGAGGTTTCCGAGGGCTTTTCTGGTTATTGGGCATACATTGAGGAACCTATGGAATTCCAGGCTCAAGCCCGGAGAAACCCAAGACGAAAAAGAGAAGGAGATTCATAGGCTGGAGACGCGTAAGGAGGAAGAAGCCAGCTGCACAGAGGATTAAAAGGACTGAGGATCCCAAGGATAAAGGCAAAGGAAAAGAGATCGGGGAAGTTCAGGGCAAGCCCAGAAAATGCCACCGTGGGAAGAGTTGGATCGTGAACTGGCAAATTGTGACCTCATTGGACCTGCCAATGAAGACCTCTTCAATTACCCAATTGAATCACAACTTCCAGTTAATTTGGAACCTGCTATTCCAGATCCCATTGTCAGCCACCAACTTATACCCGGAGAGCTGGAGGAATGGTGGACAAGTGATTGGCAATTTCAGAATCTTTTAAATAACCCTAATACCTTTTTCCCCCAGTTTGACCCTGAGCCTGCACCAACTCCACCGATGAGCAATGAGAACTTGGCTGAACTCCGCCACTATGGCGAGGAGTTGGTGGACGCATGAAACAGAATCCGGGAAGTGGGGGAGAGGATATCATGGAAATACGATGAAAGGGAACGTCGTTTCTGAAATGCCAGCTGACGAGGATTGTATGTGGTTGTGTGGTTACATCTTTAATAATAATAATATAATAATAATCATAATAATAAAAATATAATTATGTAAAATAACTTAAAATAAAACTATTGTAATATAACTGGTGTGTACGGATGCCTACTAAAATATATAAAAATATCAACGTTGCAAAGTCGACAATTTTGGCTATATGTGTTGACATGATTATGTGTGATTATTTTATTGTGACTGGTTATTATTTAGGTTATTTTGTGCAAATAATTTATATATTGATAATTAGCAGATGGAACACGCTGTCCATGAACCAGTTAACGAAGATAATCAATCTGAACAAAACAACGGAGACCAATTTCTTAATAGGCAGGATATAGAAAACATCGTTGCCCAGGGAATAGCAAATGCTATTCCAGCAATCCTTGTTGCTGCCCGAAATCCAGTTGAACCTAAACCAACTACGCCCAGCAAACGTACTCACGGCGACAATTTCAATAATAGTGTAAATGGAGGCGGCAACAATAACGATGATGTGATGCAAGCCCCATTTCTTAAGAAATTGAAAGCTGCAACGCCAGGTTGCACTTACAAGGAATTTCTTGCCTGTAAACCAATCGAATTTGCAGGCAATGAAGGGGCGACTGCTGCACTGCGTTGGTTAGAGAAAACCAAAGCAGTAATTAAAATAAGTAAGTGTGCCGAGGAAGACAAGGTCATGTATGCTTCGCATCTTTTTAAAGAAGGGGCACTTGAATGGTGGAACACGGTTCTACAAGCCAAGGGAAGTGATGTAGCGTATGCCATGAATTGGGAAGAATTTAAAAGTCTAGTGGAAAGAAAATTATGTCCCGAATATGAAAAGGAACAAATGACAAGTAAGTTCCTGAACCACCGGATGGTGGATGTAGACTGTCGGGGGTACACTTCGACATTCTTCGAGTATGCTAGAGTAGTACCAATCTTGGCTTCGCCAAAACCGGTACTTATATCTCGCTATATTTGGGGTTTGATTGGCAAAATCCGTGATATTGTTAAAGCTGCGAGACCCCGCACAATTGACGATGCTGTGGAATTAGCCAACACCCTGACTGTAACACCCTTAAATTTTCTAAGTGAATTTAATAATAATTCTTACAATATTATATAAAAGATGTCGAAACTTAATACATAGTTTCCATAGATAAAATCAATAGTAGCAAAAGATAAGTTAACTACTGACTAATTGAAACATTCATAAGATGTTTAGCTGATAGTTTACATTTCCAAAACATTTTCCATTTGAGTTAAATAACGCGGAAGCTTCTAAGATTTTTGTTCGGTTCTTCAAAAGCTAGCTTGACCGTCATCCGTAATCCTTGGATACCTAAAAACTGAAATGTTTACATTAAACATTAGTAATAGAACACTTAAAAATAATACATATTCGAAACTACGTTTAAAATGGATTCGATTTAACAAGGAATACAAAATTTAACATAAATTCTTAAGCTCTACCGTAACTTACGGTAGATATCATAAGTTACGGCAGCTTCTGGGAAATTCTGGTTCCACCGTAACACAGGGGAAACTCACCGTAACCATTTGGTCTCTACCGTAAATTACGGTATATACCGTAATTTACGGTAGACGCTGAAATGTTATGTTTTGATTGTTTACTTGAATCAAGTTCTCGGATTTCAATTCTACAAACCAATATGTTTAATCCTCGTATTCTAATATGACATCTATCAATAATATCAGAAGACCGAGTAACCATACTACAATGTATTACCAAGCCTTACAAATGAAGGATGTCGAATAAATCCATGCGAAATGAAGGATTTATTCGCACCCGTATCAAACAATACACGTGCTGGAATTAAGTTAATTGTGAATATACCTGAGACCACATCGGGTTCTGTTTTCGCTTCAGCTGCGGTAAGTTGGAAGGACCTAGCCTTCGCTTTGGGAGCTTCTGCTGGAGACTCTCTTGTGTCTCTCTTTCCAACCAACTCGGGGCATTCAGACTTTTTGTGGCCGGGTTGATAGCATTTATAACAAACGGAAACTTTTCCAGGACATAGCGATGCAGTGTGCCCCGTCTTCCCACATACCAGACACGGCTTGTCTTTGAAGCGGCACTCACCTTTGTACCCCTTTCCACATACTTTGCAACTTGGCGACCCGCCTTTAGCCTCCACTTTCTTCCCTGATTCAGCAGTTCTAGCTTTCTTTGTAGGGCTTGGATTCACATCTTGTGCCCTTCTCTCACCCCTTTCAACTTGTTTCTTTAACTCGATTTCCCGTTCATGAGCAGTGTTGATGATTTCTGTGAGAGTTTCATATTTTGAGGGAGTCATAAACTCCCGGTATTCAGCACTCAGCATGTTGTAATAGTAGTATATCTTTTGCTCTTCAGTGGTGACTAACTCGTCACAAAATCTCAGCTTATCCATGAAGATGCCCGTGATCTTATCAATTGTTTCACCCTTTTGCCTTAACTGGATGAATTCTTCCTTAATCTTGTTGATAACCGCTTTGGGACTATGGTGTTTAAGGAACGGCACCATAAACTCATCCCAAGTCATGACCCTTGCTGTTTCGGCTCCTATTTCCTTCTTTTTATTGTCCCACCAATCCTTGGCTTGGCCTCTCAATTGACCCGTTCCGTAGGCAACAAAGTCGCCTACTTCACAATGGGTCCGTTCAAACACCCCTTCAACATCACTTAACCATCTTTGGCATATTATCGGGTCAACCTCCCCGTTATAGATTGGCGGTTTACACGCCATGAATTCCTTGTACGAACACCCTTTGCGTTCTCCCGGCTTTTCCTTCATAAGGTTGACACTGTCCTCCAACCTTTTAACTCGCTCTTCTACAAGCGACAACACCGTGCTTTGAATTTTGTCTATAAACCCGGATAGACTACCTTCAATTGCCTTCCCTACTTCTTTGGCAATTATTTCTTTCATTTGTTCGGTGCTTGTTTGCACCGGATTATCATCGTTTCCATCGGACATCTTGAAACTGAAATGTTTACATTTAAACGTTAAACATTTCATTTATAGCATTGCCTCATTTGTTTCGGTTTAGCCAAGTTCCTAACTTGCTTTAACCGTTCACATTTGATGCACTTTCCGGGTTTGAGTGTGTTAACACGCTCTTCCAATACATCTCGATTCATTTCTCATTTCTTTCATAAGATATATTTTATTAACGTAATAAGTTAATTCTTACCGGACGATCGATCAAGCTTGAACCGAACACTTTGTTGACAACCTTAAGCTCTGATTACCAACTTGTAACACCCTTAAATTTTCTAAGTGAATTTAATAATAATTCTTACAATATTATATAAAAGATGTCGAAACTTAATACATAGTTTCCATAGATAAAATCCATAGTAGCAAAAGATAAGTTAACTACTAACTAATTGAAACATTCATAAGATGTTTAGCTGATAGTTTACATTTCCAAAACATTTTCCATTTGAGTTAAATAACGCGGAAGCTTCTAAGATTTGTGTTCGGTTCTTCAAAAGCTAGCTTGACCGTCATCCGTAATCCTTGGATACCTAAAAACTGAAATGTTTACATTAAACATTAGTAATAGAACACTTAAAAATAATACATATTCGAAACTACGTTTAAAACGGATTCGATTTAACAAGGAATACAAAATTTAACATAAATTCTTAAGATCTACCGTAACTTACGGTAGATACCGTAAGTTACGGTTGCTTCTGGGAAATTCTGGTTCCACCGTAACACAGGGGAAACTCACCGTAACCATTTGGTCTCTACCGTAAATTACGGTATATACCGTAATTTACGGTAGACGCTGAAATGTTGTGTTTGGTTTGTTTTGTTTGTTTACTTGAATCAAGTTCTCGGATTTCAATTCTACAAACCAATATGTTTAATCCTCGTATTCTAATATAACATCTATCAATAATATCAGAAGACCGAGTAACCATACTACAATGTATTACCAAGCCTTACTTGGTTATTCGACCCGTTTGGCTCATCTAAGGAATCCTCCTGTATGATGACTACCAACGAGTTCTAACCAACTTTTGATCTATTATACAATATAGCGACATCACCGCTTTAATTCAAAACAACCATTATTCTAAAATTCAACTACTCGTACGATAATTATCAAAATTTACTTAATGTAACGGGTCAAGTTACATACCTTCAAAGTAGACCTTTCAAATGTGGTTCGCCACCCTCTTGTCCGCTTGACGCTCCTGCATCCTTTCCTATAGAGTTCATTTACGACATATTTAGAACTCTCTTTAAATCATAATTCGCATAACACACCAAAACATCATAATTATGCGTTTTAACTTTGAATTTCAGTTCTAAGCCTTCTTTGAGGCATTTTCACAAACACTTTATGGGCAGATTTTTACATAATTATATAACAAGTTTCTAGCTTATCACTTAGCCCTAATTTCACATCAATCAACCATTTTACATGATTGTTAGCTTCTATATTTCTGAAATCGCTTCAAAATTGTCAAATTACACTAGAACAACACCCAAATTCCTAGTGTTCATCAATTTACACATAACCCACTAATCACCTACAATGGTGTTCATAGGTTTCACTAAAATTTCACATGATTTCTACTTGTATCAGTCTAGGGTTTGTCCCTAGACTCTATATTGTTCTTAATCCATCATAAAACTAACATGCAACCTTAGATTTCAGATTTTCCCAATTTCATGAGATATTCGAACAGAGAGTTAACACTAAATTTTACATACCTTGTAACCCCCTTGTGATGAGGATCACTAATCTATGTTCGGATTTTGATTTGGGACAGGAATTAGCCTTCAATTGATCAATTTTTATGCTGAACTAGGGTTTTGAGGGGGAGCTTGTGTCGCCCCTGTCTTCTGGTCGATCTCCACCAACACAGACAAGGGGTTTGTGTTTTATTTATTTTATTTCATAAATACTAGTTTTCATTTTAACACCTTTAGCCCTCATATTTTCATTCTTTATTTACTTTCACCCTTAACTACTCTTAAGTCTTTAACTAACTAGGTTAGTGTCACTTCTAGTTAGTTTATTTTACTAATTTATTTACAATTAAATTGCAAATTTATGAACTCATATTTTCGGGATGTTACAAGTCCATCCCCCTTAAAAAGGGTTTCGTCCCCGAAACCAAAGTACGTACCAAATAAAATAGGGTAGAGACGTCGCATCTCCTCTTCAGACTCCCATGTGGTTTCCGCACCCTTCCTGTGTTCCCATTTAACCTTCACCTGGTTAATCACCTTATTCCTCAAACTCTTCTCTTTACGATCTAAAATCGCAATTGGTTTTACTGCATAGTTGAGGCTGTTATCCACCTCGATATCATCGTAGTGGATACGAGCAGTTTCGTCTGCTAAACATTTTCGGAGATGTGACACGTGGAACATGCTATGAATCCCGCTCAACTCCTCGGGTAATTCGAGACGATATGCCACCTTACCAACCCGTTCGGTGATTCTGAATGGCCCAATAAATCTTGGGCTCAACTTTCCTCTTTTTCTAAACCTGATAACCCCCTTCCATGGAGATACTTTGAGCATGACTTTGTCACCAATTTGGAATTTGATTGGCCTATTCCTTTTGTCAGCATACGCCTTTTGTCTATCTTGAGCCGCTTTCAAATGTGCCCGTACCACATCAATCTTTTCATTAGTGGCTCGTACTATATCTTGGTGGGCAAGTTCACATGGACCCACTTCACCCCAACATACCGGGGTTCGGCATTTCCTACCATAGAGCATTTCGTACGGTGCCATATTAATACAAGCATGGTAGCTGTTGTTATACGAAAACTCAACCAGGTGATTAGAGTACAGAGAGTGCGAGCGAGGATAGCAAGTAAGCTCGTACAAAACCCTTACAGGGTTTGCACAAGACGGTCTGTTGGTACTTAGACTATAGACTATGTTGTTTCTAAGACATCGACCCGGACTAGGTCGAGTCTTGCCTAATTCCCTATAGTTATGGCTCTGATACCAATCTGTCACACCCCAACCAATGGCGGAGACATCGGGGTGAGGCACTGAGCAAAACAGATTGTCCAGGAGAAATCCATAACAACTAAATTTACCAAATATTAATAAGTCATGTCCCATACCACAACATACTCAACAATATAGTTATTACAGACCAAGTATCTCAAAGACAAATAAAGGCTGTTCCGATAACCCATAAAATTAAATTGTTTGTTGTTTGTAGACTCTCCTACTTGATTCCACAAAAGCAAGAGCACAGCATCCTAAGCATTCAAACACCTGTCACATACGTTAAAATAAAGTCAATACACATAGTGTAAAGGTGAGCATACAAGTTTAATAGTATAATAGATTTTGAAAACGTTTACGCGTAACCAGCATGTAACGTGTAGCAAAGTGAAGCTGGTAGGTTATCGATAATGAAATATGCACAGACATGACTGCGAGTTGTAGAATGCGCAAAACATATCTCCACTGTGACACGTGAATTAATAACCTTAACAACCCATGTCCATGACAGGTGCTGAGTCTAAACTATAGTACTATCGTTGCTAAGGAGTCAGGTAACAATCACTGTGTAAACATAACATACAAGCATTCATCGAGTAACACATATAACATGCGGTAACGGTCAGCGTATAAAAGTGTTTGCGTTGTGTGATCGATGTGATTTAGAATAAGTAACGTATGTAACACCCAAAAGTGCGTAAAGCGAAGAGGGATCAAGTATACTCACAGCGATGGTAGTTAATGGATTGAAGGGAGCGCTAGAGTGATTAGCCAGAACAGTTAACGATAGCAAAAGCGAAGAACAACGCGTAAAACGATGCAAGTGACGAAGGGTCATTCGATCGGATTACCACTCGTTTGGGATGGATGTGTTTGTGTATGATGGCTTTGAAGTTTTCGTTGTAGCATTTTGAAAACAGAGAAGTATCTCTACCTTTCTGGTCGCCCGGTCGAACGGTCATTCGATCGGATGGTGATTCGTCCGGCGAGGCATTTCTTAGAGAACAAGTTCACAATAGGATTGTCATTCGATCGGATGGTCTACCGATCAGATGGCAATATGTTAGAAACTAATGATCTTTGAAAATCATCTAAAAAGTTCAAGTGTTGAAACCTTGTGTCGTCCGATCGGATTTTCGTTCGATCGAATGGCAATCTGATCGGATGGCGATCCGGCCAACAATCTTATCATTTTGAAATTTGTTAAGATTTGAAAGTTTTGTCGTTTGATCGAGACGGTATGACATCGTGTTAAACAACAGGAACTCCATCAGGCCCAAGTCAGCCGATCAAACAGGAATCACCCTGATCCGGTCAGTTAACTGTTTGTGACGGTTGTTCCTGTTCAACCCGGAATCGGTTGTCTCCTTGATAGGAATAAGATCTTGGACCGACACTTCACTAGAAAATGAGTAGATGGCCTGAACTAGCTCCGATTCTATCGGTTTGAGTGCATTGAGTGTAAAAGAGTTGAAAGAAAGTTAGAGACCATCTTTCAATCCTTCAAATCTTGAAAATGTTTAGTTTTATTGCGAAATTAGTGTTAAATCATGTTTAAATCCTTTAGATCTGAGTTGTTCTTGGTGGAATGAAGCCAAACCTTGAAGTTCATAAGAACCCCATGATGATATCATTCTAGAACACCTCAAATCCGCTGATTTCATGGTTAAAAGTGAAGATTCAAAGGTGAAAATGATGAAGAAGTGTGTATAGATCATAGAAGTACAAGATTTGAGTTGAAAACTTACAAGAATTGCGAGAAATCGAAGGAAAAGTGGGCTGGAGCACGCTGGTCGAATGAGAGGGCTGTCACATCACTGTTGTGATGTGACAAGGGGTATTTATAAGTTGCCAAAAGAGGAAAGAGGAGCATAGGTAATGGATCGGATGGCCATCCGATCGGATGGCCATCCGATCGGATGACCATCCGATCGAATGGTCATTCGATTGAAGTGGTCCTGCGAGTTGGTTTTTGGCGTTTCATTTTACGTGCTGAGCGTTGTGATGCGTTTAAGCGAGTGTTGATTAAGCGATGCGATGGGTTAATATTAGTTACACAATTACTATATCTAACATACAATCATCATAAGTAACTTGCGTTTAGCGTTTGCGATTTGGTTGCGTTGCGATAGAGTTGGGATTGCGTTTCAAATATCACCACAAAACATAAATAAACATGCACAAGTAACACATAAGTAGCACACACACGTAAAACAATATCCAGAACGCATGATTCAAGTTGCGATGCGATTGCGGTGCGATTAGCGATTAAACATGTGGTTAAACCTCGATTATTAATAGACACTCCACATAATACAACTAAAGTCAATAAAATAAATGATTCGATTACAAGTCAAAGTATACAATCACAAGTTAAGCAAGGAGTGACAGATCGCAATTAGCAATCTTTTCGTCCTTTGAATTTGACTTTGACTTGTACTTTGACTTTCCAAAACACGGGGTGTCACACCGACAAGATGTACCAGGACCTTCATCTTTGGTATTGGTGGCCTGGAATGAAGAAAGATATCGCCCTCTATGTTTCGAAGTGCCTGACCTGTTCAAAAGTCAAGGTTGGACAACAACGACCCTCTGGCTTACTCGTACAACCCGAGATCCCTATGTAGAAATGGGATAGTAGAGCTATGGATTTCATTACGAAACTTCCGCGCACGCCATCAGGTCACGATAGCATTTGGGTTATCGTTGATCATCTTACTAAATCCGCCCACTTTCTGCCAATACGAGAAGATTATAAGGTGGAACGATTAGCACGAATCTATACCGACGAAGTCATATGTCGACATGGGACACCTCGTGATATCATCTCTAACCGCGATGGTCGATTTACCTCACTCCTTAGGGAAACTTTTCAATCTGCTCTCGGTACTACTCTTAATCTCAGTACCGCTTTTCATCCCCAGATCGACGGTCAGACTGAACGCACGATTCACACCCTCGAGGACATGCTTCGTTCGTGTGTTATAGATTTTGGTGGTAATTCGGATTCGCATTTACCTTTAGTCGAATTCTCGTACAACAACACTTATCACTCTAGCATTCAAATGGCACCATTTGAGGCATTATATGGAAGAAAATGTCGATCGCCTATTGTATGGCACGAGATCGGAGATGCACAAATTACCGGTCTTGAGTTATTACAAGAAACGACTGACAATATCCTCCAGATACGGGACAATCTCTTGAAAGCTCGGAGTCGTCAAAAGAGTTACGCCAATAAAGCCGCAAGCCCCTTGAGTTCGAAGTTGGCGATCACGTACTCCTAAAGGATTCACCTTGGAAGGGGGTGAACCGATTTGGTAAGAAAGGAAAGCTAGCGCCTTGATACGTTGGACCCTTTAAGATTCTGGAAAGAATTGGCAAAGTGGCCTACAGACTCGAATTACCGGAGGAACTCAGC